>JAQIUQ010007485.1:17500-162500 GCA_030378365.1 Hybognathus amarus
TGTGCCTTATTCAAATGATTGTGTAGATCCATTCTGAGAATTGCAGATTTTAAGAAAAAAATATAATTAAGAAAACAGGACTCACAAATCAGCAGTCTTTCAGCAGGTAGATTGTCTTTCACAGCTTGATGACAAATCTTGGTTAAAACTAATAAATTGGAACATACCAAAAGGACGGAGATTCACAGCAAGAGAACAGGGTAAATGCTGAAGAGTATATATATTGCAGGAGCTATATGAACATTCTTCAAAAATTGTCATTTGGTGTTCCATGAAAAAAATAAGAAGAAGAATAATAACTGTACAAAATTGAATTTGATTTTCTTTTTTTTTTCTTTTTAAGACAAAGCCCACCGTCTTTGTAATGCAAGATGTGTTACTAAGCAAAACTAAGGTTAACTTCAGACTACACTACAATCTCAAATTGTGTTGAACCAACACAAGAGCAGAGAAGCCCAACCAAACATGTTAGAAACAAGTTAAGCATGTGACAGGTTTCATGCTTTTCCGATCAAAGCTAGTCAAGCATGTGCCACCGCTTGCCATCATCTTATTGATTCCATTAGCACTTTGAAGATGCCATGTTGGCATACTAATGGCTGTATGAGAGTGCCTGTGTGCTTGTAACCCAATCACAGCTATGATCATGTACTGAATTGACAGTCGAGGCATGATATATTCCTGCTGTCCCATTCCCTAAATGCTCATCAAAATATTATGGCCAAATACACTAGGACTGTTCTAAACTCTTGTAAGTAGATCACAAGCCCCACCAACTTAACACTCTTTCACTATCTCAATTAGTAGTGGGAGCACAGCTGTGTCACACATTTGGCTTTATGTGCTAATTTTTCCATGTTTATGTGAAACAGCTATTTAGAGAATCAAGACAAAGGTCAAGCAGTCATCTCATATGATTAAATATTGGTCCTATCTGGAGAGAGACTAGGTTTTCTTTAACAAAAGCCTTAAATGATTAATAAAAAATAAAAATCTTTTGTAGTTCCTTAAAAAATCTCTCTTCAACGCTCTCTTCAATCTGTATATTCTCAACGCTGATATTCTCCATAGCCTGAAAGGAGCCATTATTACGTTGTTTTTGAATCTTAAGTAAATGTGGGGGACAGACAGTTGAAAGGAGGAGAACTGAAGAGAGGGAATAAAGGTTTAGATCTGAAATATGCCCGTGTCTGTTCAGACCACTTCAGCTCACAAAAGCAAAACCTGATTCCTCTATGAGCCAGAATGTGTCTTTAGCTAAGGTATCATAAAGACACTAACTGTTTCCACAGTTCACCTGACAAGTGAATGACTACTCTGATAAGAACAGAAAAGACTTAACAATACCATCTCCTCTCATTTAAAGGGATAGTTCACCCCCCAAAAAAACTTTTTTATTCACCCTCATCTTTCGTTTATCTTGTTAATCTAAATAATGCTGTGTCCATTTATTGAAAGTTCATGCAACCAAACTTTTCATGCATGAAAAAGTACAATGACACATCATGAAGTTTGAATTAAAGGGGTGATGAACTGAGAAATCAAATTGTCCTTGAGCTTTTGACATCTAAGAGGTCATCATATTATAAGAATATCCTGTAAGTTTCAGAACTGAAAACGACCTTGTTAGTCCAATAAAAGCTTTTATTGACACTTGCCTCAACAAACGTCTCGTTTTTGAAAGTGGAAGTATGACATCAATGACGCTGAAAACCCTACCCGCTCATCAACGCCTACTTCAACACGGTCGGTTTAGCCCCGCCCGATTCGCACATTCACGCATAGGTAAACAAAAGCATACCTCGTGATGACAAACCGGAGCGAGCTACCAGCAATAAACATTCCGTTGACAAAATGTTGTGCCGTGCCTGGCTGTGGAAGAAGACAGTCGCTGCATAAGCTTCCTCTGGATTCCAATATTAGGAATGCCTGGTTAAAATTTGCTTTTAATGACATTCCAGCAGATGAGTGTAAAACATTATCCGTATGTTCGCTTCATTTCACCGAGGATTGTTTTGTGAACAAGACACAGTTCGAGGCTGAATTTGCAGACCGATTAAGAGAAAAGAACGGTGATGTGCCGTCTATATTGGATCTGACAGGAATTGTGCAACACACAGACTCTGGGTCGAACATGTAAGGGCGAATCTGGTTGCCATTTGACAACATTGGACGTTTTCCCCACGTGCACCGACGGGTGAGTTACACTCATTATAATATAAGAAGGAGAAATGAAGACGACACAGATATGCATTTTGTGTATGACCTAGAAGTATTTATTCAGCGATCGGCGGTAAAAGTTAATCTGATACGGAACATCGATTGTTGTACGGAACATGATTAGTCTACGTTACCTTCTATATTGGATCCAACAGGAGTGGTGCAACACACTTATGTGAGTAATATTTTTATTTTAGAAATAATAATCTACTCGGCTAGCATTGCATTGTCACAGATCGTTTGATGTCTAATAATTATGTGTATGTGTCTACAAGTATCCGTTGTATTCGAGGTGCTGTTGGTTCATTGTCCTGCGATTCGGCATCGGACTCTGGGTCAAACATGCATGGGCGAATCATTCCGGTTGCCATTTCACAACAGTGGTTTTCAAAACAAATTCCCCCACGTGCTGAAGTTGAAGCTCATTATAATATGCAAAACTGTTATCCACTCACAGCAGTGGGCGTTTACTTCCTAGTCTTCAATGCGATATGCCCATAAAATCCGAGCATTTTTCAAGTAGGCTGAAAACTAGGAAAGAAAATAGCCCATAACTTATTCATTTTTATGTTTTTGAATGTAAAACCAAGCAAACGTCATAAGTTGACCTCAGACAACAAAAGAAAAACATTTAAAAAGCCAGTTCATGATCCCTTTAAAAAGTTTCTGAAAAGACACGATTGCTTTCTATCCTGAACAGATGTAAGCTGTTAAAATGTGCACACATTGCATTAAATATGGTGTGGGTGGGGGGTTTGAATCTTGTCTTAAATACATAAATAAATAAATAAAATTTGGTAAACATACAACCGTACTTGCTTGATGTGTGAGAACAATCCTCACTGGTTGTTGTAGAAGCTCGAACGTGCTTACATGACATGAGAACAAACCTTATTGCATGTCAATTAAGCACAACTGAGCTTCCATTGACATATGTGTGTTGATCATTGTCTGAATAAAAGCCTAAATTAAATCGGCTATCATATAAAACAATCTTGTCTCTTTAGAAGACTTTGATTAAACTCCTCAATTTATATGGATTACGGTAACCTTTTACAATAAGGTTCATTTATTAAACATTAGTTCATGCATTAACTAACATGAACTAACCATTTGTTACTGTATTTGCTATTCTTTGTTAACGTTAGTTAATACAAATCTAGCTGTTCACTGTTTGTTCATGTTAGTTCACAGTGCATTAACTAATGTTAACAAGATTTTAATAAAGTATTAGTAAATGTTGAAATTAATATTACCAAAGATTAACAAAATAATGCTGAAGAAGTATTGTTCATTCTTTGTTAATGTTAACAAATGTAGTAACTAATGAACCTTATTGTAAAGTGATACCTGGATTACTTGTACAATGTCTTTATAAACTTTTCACAGTATACCATTTTGGTTGCTTTGACTTTCAATGAAGGGACATAAATCTCTCTGGTTTCATTAAAAATATCTTAACTTGTGTATCAAAGACGAGCAAAACCGACATTGGTGCTGATGCCGGGCTTGTGAGGATGGCATGACGTGGCTTGGAGACAGCCATAACGTGTTTGCCCTTGGACTAAATGACATCTGCCTGCTGACTGCTACTGTCTGTCACTGCTGACTGAGTCCTCTTGAAATGTGGATCTGGGTATAGTGTGTGTGTGTGTGTGTGTGTGTGTGTGAGAGAGAGAGAGAGAGAGAGAGAGAGAGTTTGGTGAGAGAGAGAGAGAGAATATGTGGGGAGAAATGCAAGTTGCTGCCCAACTGTGCAAGAAAATCCCTTGTTCTATGTGTTGTGGTTGTGAGTGTGTTTTAGTGTGTGTGTGTACGTTGATGTTCATTTGAGCGTGTGTGAGGTTATTCCTCACAAGCGGTGTAACATATTCACAGACTCTAGATAAACAACTAATGAAATCCCTCTCTACCTCCTGAATCTAAATACCAGAGAGCACCTTGGGCACTTCACCAGACGCCTGGCAGGAAACCAACCTGCTGCTCGGAGCTTTCCCATTACCTTTCCTCATCTACCCTCTGCCTTGGCCTACATATCAAACAACTTACACCACCAGCACGGGCAATGCAGAGATCCTCGAAATGTACTCAAAAACAACAGTGTTTTATGGGTGCTGTGCTACACACAGTGACAAATGTAAAATAAGGACCTGAAAAGACTAATGGCCCGTTCTTCTGCCGAGGCCATAAAAAAGCTGTAATTTTTGCCTGAGTGACAGGTAACATGGCTCTAAATCATTCGTTCTCCTTCTCTCTCACTCCAGTTGTCTCTTTCTCCACCCCTGCGGTCTACGGCCAAGCCCGAACCCGGTCCTGCTCTCGGAGCACTGGAATTACTATTGGCAAATCGAGCCAGGCAGGATTAATTGTAATTCAAGGTCTATTACTGCAGCACTTGCTTGCTTTTGCTGGATTGCCGGTTGGGCACAGAAAGAATGACTGTTCTGAGAACTGCCCCGCTCTAAGATTGTTGATTAGCCTTTTGATGGAATTGGTAAAGCAGTGGAGCTTGACTCACTGTGCCCTCTCACAAAAGAAGAAGAAAAAAGATTTTAAAAGAGTATAGAGAGAAGATGCAGAAAGAAAAAAGAAAAAGAAAATAAGAATGAAGTATATCTGTGTGTGGGGGGCGAAAGGATTATCAGATTCCATCAAATGTGGAGATGTGCTGCCCCCCTGAGGAAAGATGAGAATTAAGGGATCGAAGAGAGGGAGACAGACAGAAGGAAGAGCAAAAGAGAGCGGGAGATAAGAGAGAGAGTAAATATCAGTGTTGTTATTAGGTTTTGCATGCCGGCACTGATTTCCAGCTGTCTCGCAGCCGGGGCTCTTGTGACTCTCTCAGCACTCGTAAATGTCACAGCTCGTACATGCCAGTGTGCTTCAACACAGCCTATATTTACCTCCCATAATGGCAACGTACACCAGCACGGATCACCACTGCAAAGGCTGATGAATCTTATGAGAAAGGATTTGGACGTTAAGCCTAGTTTTGAAAGAGGAGGACACCATCCCATGTCTCCACCTGCCAAACATTGAAATGCATTATGCAGATCTTAAGGTCACAGGAAGTGTCTGTACAGGAAGGAAACCAAGCTATAGCTGTTAGTCAATGCTTTTATACAGAGAGAACATTAGAGAGAGAGAACAAGCATGGTTATGTGGAGTGCATTACTGAGGAACAAAGAAAATGATTGGTTCAAAGGATTCTTGTATTAAGAAATAAGGAACCGCATCAGGAATCTTTTTCTGCATCAGTTATATCATATATTTACAACACATAACAAACTGTATATGTATGTGTTCATTTATTTTGTGTGTACACATCTCATATCTTGAATGAGAGTCTTCATAAAAACATAGCCTTCCGCATATACACAATACATGCTGCAGATAAATTTGTACTATTATAGTATATTATATTATATCATATTTTTATTAGTAGTTATATATACTGTATGTCCTATATAATTAGGTGGCGTTTGGTTTTGTTGATGCTAGGGCTGTGTATGTTTACATAATATATGTGTGTGTGCTGTATATAATTATTTTGCAAATATAAATACACACACATGCATGTATATATTTAAGAAAATGTGTTATTCATAGATAAAAGATTTATATTTATATAGGCCTAATACAGATTTATATATATATATATATATATATATATATATATATATATATATATATATATATATATATATATATATATATATATATATATATATATATATATATATATATATAAGAATTATTTGCGCTTAAATGTGACCCTGCCTGTGAAAACCCAGCTAAAGTCATTTTTTTGTGATTAACTGTTTTCTACATACAATCATCCTACATAATGTAAAGAACATTCTGTGAAAATATAACCTTGATATCTTTAATATTGACTGAGTAAGGCTATGTCAAAGATTTGCTGAATTCCGGACTCAGAAAATCATGTTTTGGAGAAATTCCAATTTTAAAAAAAGCTTATTTTTAAAACTGCAACACATTTGATCCATAATTATTCTTCCACATGTGCCATATACCACATTAAAGCTGAGATTCTTCCTTTTTTAGTGATATGTGACACATTTTGGGAAAATTCTTAAAGTTTTATAAAACAGGCCTATTTATTATGATGCAGCATGTCCGAAAAGCTAGAAACATTGAAACGAATGGGGCCATCACAAGAGCTTGATTGTAGCAACAATTATCATGTCAATTCAGTGGAATGATTTGTATAACTTTATTAGTGAAATGAAATATCAGTGCAAATATAATATCAATAATGTATCAATATCAATTAATTAACATGTAACATTTCGGCAGAAAATCTCATTCTCTTACTGGGCCACGGTGAAACGTTAAGTAAATCTGGAGTAAAAAAAAATAATACAAAATAATAATAATTCAAGGGATAGTTCACCCAAAAATTTGAATTCTGTCATTATTTATTCCGCCTCATGTTGTTCCAAACCAGTTTCTTTCTTCTGCTGAACACAAAATAAGATATTTTAAAGGATGCTGGTAACCAGACAGTTGGCAGCACACATTGACTTCTATAGTAGGGGGAAACCAAAATCATCTTTCATAATTTATTATGAAAACCTTTTCTAATCTTGACAAAATACATATTGTCAGAAAGGTCTGAGTCTCAAGGTTCCATATTTAGTGACAGAAGTGATATTTGGATAGAAATTTATTAATTTGTTATGGCAAAATGCATACAATTAAATTCAATGGAATTCAATGGCACCCGGTGGCTATTTTTGGTACTACGACTAAACAAAATCTCATGGGAACTTCAATTTTTGTGATATCAACTTCAAATTTGGAACACAACTTGGTTAGATATATAGCTTTCATTTTATAGTAATTTTATAGTAAAACATATTTTGTAAAATATTTATTTCATATTAAAAATATATATTAATAAAGTATATTTGATTTACTGTAAATTATAACTTCTATAACTTTTTCATACTTTAATTTTTTGAAGTGCTTTCACTTCAGTAATAATCTGCTGATTGTTTTCTTTAAAACAAGACCAAACTTAGGTCTATATTCCAAAGCATTCTTGAATTACAACCATTTAAGTTTGTATAGTGCATTTTAATGTCAATTATCAAAAAGGGGGTGACAGGTAAAGGGTTAAACTGACTCATTTTCCAACCAACAAATGTAATAAACATTTAAATCCACTGTTTGCATCATAGTTTGAATTCTGTGTTAGCATTACATTGGCTGAACACTGACAGTATATAAGCCTACATATTCAGCATTAAAAAAATTATAATGACAAAAACTTGCCGTCAAATTCCTCGTACAGTTTCGTCAAAGAATGTGTCCTGTTCATGATCACCATTATCCTCCAGAAAATAATCCGCTATAAAATCACTTAAATCGTAATTTGGGCATTTCCACCGAGATTAATATCTAACAAGCTGTTTAAGCAATCAGACATTTTACGTTCCTGCACATGCTTTGGTGCTGCCATGTCAGATGTCAAAACGACGCAGTTAACAGTTAATCCAGCAAACGAATTATATTATTGACACTTATAAGACACAAATAAAATATAATATAATAATATTATTGGCAGAATACAGAGCTACAAAACACATAAGCTGTTCTTAAGTTAAATGTTTGGCGATGACACGGAAACACCTCCTCATCAGACATCTGAACCGGCCAGCTGAAGTCGCATTTTTTTTCATGATTGGCATTCGTGCGCGTTGATTTTAAGGTCCGTTTACTCTTTCTAATAGAAAATAAGTCAAAAAGAAGTACCTGAACTGAATGATAAGAATCAGCAAGTGTTGTTTCGCCGAAAAATAAACCCGGATACGATTGAAATCAATGTTAAAGCCCGCGTCCGTTGTTTTTTTTTGCTGCGCAAAAGTATAACGTAGTGTCAATAAAATCATTAATTATAGTATTTATCATGTTATAAATTAAAAATTGAGTATTGAATCTCAAAACCCTTATAATAATCTATCATTTACAGCAATAAACACACATTACCTATTTTTGTCATTTTTATGGCTATGACTAATTTGACGCTCTTTTATTCATAATTAGATTCTGCGACTTTAGCCGGGGGTTCAAAGGCGGGGTCACAAATTATGTATATATATATGTCATGATGTGGGTTTTGTGTGTTTTCATTATTAGTGGTTCCCTCGTCTATCGTCCCAGGTGTTTCTTATTTCTCACGCCCCCTTGTTATCTTGTCTAGCTCGTTTGTTCTTGATTATTTAAGCCCTGTGTTTCTGCCCTGTCTTTGTTAGTTGTTGATTTAATGTATGTGAACGTTGGTGTCTTTGAGTCCTATTCTTAGTCTATGTACCCTGTTCTGGTATCTGTTAATAGAAGCAGTATTTCTCCGCACTATGTCACAATATATATCTATATATATATATATATATATATATATATATATATATATATATATATATATATATATATATATATATATATATATATATATATATATATAATTTAAGCGCAAATAATTCTTAAATATATGCATGCATGCACAGGTATTTACATATATACAAAATAATTATATACAGCACACACAAATATATTATGTAAACACAGACTTTTATTTTGGATGCAAATAATCGCAATAAATTTTTGCACAGCCCTAGTCGATTCCAAAGGTTGCATTAACTGGTAACGGCCTGTCATTTATTGAATTTTAATAACTGTCAATCTTTCTGAGAGTAAAACAAAGAGCATAAGGCAATTAGCACCGACGCCTGGTATATACCTGTAGGTATTTGTGGCTTCTATGTTTAACTGTAGGTTTTAATTATAAAAATAATAAATAAATAATACATGATGTTAATTGTGTGTGTATAAATATATATATATATATATATATATATATATATATATATATATATATATATATATATATATATATATATATATGTATATATATATATATATATATATATATTTATATTTATATTAAATGTATATAATAAAAATACATTATAAACATATTAAAATTGAGTATATTAGGATAATATCATACATCTACAAGAATCACAGAAATCTGAAACAAATCTGACGGATAAAAATAGATAAATGAGGAAAGATTTACAACTAAATACATCAGATTGATGTGTAAGGATTATTTAAAGAAGCAACCTCTGGTCTGTTCATCAAAAGAAGAAAAAAAAAGCACTGAACATACTTTACCATCTCACAAAACCTGCTCTAACATCCTGCTGTTCGTGTCAGGACCATTTGAAAAGAGAATCATGGCCTGTTGGTTGGCTGTCTTTGACAAATATTGAAGCAGATCTCTAGGGAGAAGCGTTTAATCATCTGGCTGCCACATAAAGTCTAATGGCATCTGCACACATCGGCACAGGTGATACAGTAGGTCCACTCCACACACCATCATATATGTGGTGATACAGCCTTGAAGCCTTATGTCTCTCCAGGGAACACAGGCACAACGCTCGTTACACTTGGCTGCACTGACTGTGATTATTTATTTATCTCTCGCTGCATTTATTCCCCGTGCAGCATTCTGCCTATCCACTCCACTCTCTTCGTTCAAGTTTTGGCTTTCTCCTGTCCTTCATCTTCTCATTGTGGCTCTTTGGTGGAAGCAGAGGGCGCTGTGGTTGAGGGAGCTCAGTGGAACCGACTCAGTCGAGTAGGTAAACAAGTCAGACCTTAATCAGAGAGAAGACTCAGAAAATGGTCCCGCTGTGTGAGTTGGGCCCAAGACTGAGGGCCCTCCCTCTCAGGGACAGCTTTGAGCGCAGCAGGGGGCAGCCTTTCAACAGGAACTTTGATAAGTACCGAAGGGACACTTTCATGAGGAGGGTCCCACACAGCTTCCACTGGGTCTGCGACAGATATCACACCGTATCAACAACTCATCTGTCAAGATGGGTAGACAGCAGGAGGATTCGTTCAGTGCCGGACTAAACAAAGAGCCATGTGTTTTGGTGCAAAATTAGCATCCAAGCATTGAAACACACAGTATATTAAATTATTGAATGCAGTCTCGTTGCTTTACCAATCTCATCTCATTCGTACAATGACATGTTTCCTTATTTCTCCTCTGCGTGTACTGTAGCTAGGGCAGTGTTTGTTTGGGGTTTTTTTATGCAAGGAGAACAACATCTCTAATTGAAAAATCAAGCCTTTTTAAGCATAGGCATATCGTTGATTATGAATCGTGATCAAACATTCTGGTTGATGAGGAAATTGGAACGGATACATAGTAGAAAAATCTCTTTTTTTAAATAATCTACTCATTGATCTTTCTTTCACAAACCAGATACTGTATTTCATCCCTTTGCATCACCCAAGTGAAGTCACCGTTTTTTCTCCCTCTAGCCTCACAAGTAATTTAATTTTAAATTATTCCAACTTTGAATTGAAATCGATCTACAAATGAAAGGCAATTAAAAACCACAGAGCTTTTCTTAGTAAGCCTCGCTCACATTGTATTATTGATAACTGGGTAAATTTAGACAAATTAGAGAGGTGACTGAGATTTAGACTGGTATGTTGAGGAGGAAACTGCACGTTTGTTTGTCCTGTTCAGGCCCCCTGTGTGTGATGTTGGGGAACTGAATCTGTTATCACGAAACCCTGGAGGAACAGACTTCAGAGCGATCAACAGGAGGCCCGGCTCCACTCTTCCTCTTTGGACTATGAAACCTCTGATTCTTAGTCTAGCTAAATCAATAGCTAACGATGCACAATTAAAAGGAACAGTTCATCCAAAATAAAAAATGGTGACATAATTTAGTGGAATCAAATGTGTTGGCACTAGATGCACTGCATTATCTTATGTTGCATACATGAGAACCAATTGTGTTTGGCATTGAACAAATAACTTAAATGTTGGTCTGTTCCCCCACACAAAGTGTTCTCTGACCTCAGAACATAGTTCTGGAATATAGGAATATAGTACACATGTCTTACAGACTATTTTATGAAGGCGCTTTATTTTCTAGTTTGACAGCTTCAGTCACCTTTCACATTCGTTCGAATTTAAAACAGAACCAGGATATTATATCAGGTACGAAAGAAAAAAGCAACACGTTTTAGGAAGTTTATGGTAATAAAGTACTTACAAACCATTTGTAAACTAGTTTAAAGTAATTGTAGTCTTTACATTGTTAATAATATTAAACTATAGAGCTAAATAGTGAGTTCTTCATTCATTATCACAGTAATAAACCAAATTATTATAGTTAATATCCCATTTTCTGTGTCCGAATTAAATATGTATGTTTAAACAATTTAAATATTAACTATTTACTCCTAATAAATAACCAAAATAAAATTTCCTTTACTATGAGATAATTAAACAATAATAATTGTGTTTGTTATAAACACAATAAACGAATGATTTGTTAATGCTTTGTAAGTACTTTATGTAAGCAATAAGGCACGAGAGGCTGTGCTGTATCGTGAATAAGTAACGGCTGAAGGGCGTTGTTAGGCACGGCGTGAAGCGGAGTGCCTGCAACCCCTTCAGCCGTTGCTTATGATACAGCGTTTGCCTCGAGTATCTTATTGCTTTTATAAAACGGTTACCACACAATAAAAATAGTAAAGGGTTAGTTTACCCAAAAATGAAAATTAAGTCATTAATTAGGGTACTCACCCCCATGCTGTACCAACCTCCGTTCATCTTCGGAACACAAATGAAGTTATTTTTATTAAATTTAAGAGGTGGATCACTGCTACATAGGCTGTCTTAGAGATCGAAACTTGACGGCACAGAAAATCAATGAAGAAAATGTTTAAATATTCCATGTAGTGGCTCAAGTATAAGTTTATCAAGTGACGAGAATACTTTTTGTGTGAAAAAACAAACAAAAATAACGACTTTATTTATTCCTTTTCTTCCTTGTAGGCCTGAGACGAGAGTTCAAGAGATTTCCACGATGCATGCGCGAGAACTGAACTGAAGTAGAGTTGAAGGAGATCCCAAGGCTCACGCATGCGTTCAGTCCTGCTTTCTTCTCGAGAGGTAAGGCAATGTTACAGTCTTAATTACACGTTTGTTTGGGGTTTTTTTCCATTGTCTGGTTGTGTACTTTATTACATAGACAGATGATTTATAGTTAAAAGTTGATGATGATATCTAACGTACTTCAGATAATACAACGAACAAAGAAGGCTTAACTACATATTACAATAAGTTCATGTTTTTTACAGTCAGTAATTCATACTGTTATAATATTTGTTTATTCTTTGTGTCAAGTTGCTGTTTGTTTGGAATTACAAACCTGTTAACCCAAAGGAACACTCGACAAAGTGCTAATCCAGTCATAGCTTTTTGGTACATAATGGTTACCGTAGATGCAACGCGCATTTAAAAAAAAAGTGAGGCGCTGAAGAGTACAATTTGTTAGAATGCAAAATACATTTTCACCTCTAGATGGCAGCAATTTCTACACAAAAAAATGATTGGTGCAACTTTTATGAAGTAAAATCACTAAAAGCCTTCCTTCCGTTAGAAAAAAAAATAGTGCCTGACCGTGAACAGCAACAACTGTTCCAACAACGTGTAATGTGCATGAAACCTTATAATAAAAACAACATAGGAACTGCAGTGTTGTGCAGTGATAGAACCGTTAAGTAAAGCAGTCATAGCCATGTTTTATCAAGAATAAAGAATAGCTATTGACCAATCAGAATCAAGGATTGGAACTTACCATTTTATAATACTGTAAATTATACAGTCTTACCAAAAAACAAATAATAATATCAATAATATATATATATATATATATATATATATATATATATATTTTTTTTTTTTTTTTTTTTTTTTTTTTTTTATAAATCACAGTCTTTACATGAACAATTCTAATTCTTGAATCATTAAGATTGATTGTTTACCCTATGGCCTGGTTTTACAGACTTGGGTTTAGACTAAGCCAGGATTAGGCCTTAGTTCAATAAGATATGTCAGTGCAAGTTGCATTCAGATAAAACAGCTGAAATATGCATTTTAGTCTGGGACTAGGCTTAAGCCTTGTCTATGAAACGGGTAAGTCTTTTTTAAGTGGCTACATGAAAACGTATTTGTACAGCGCTTATCATGCAGCACTTTCAGGCTGAATCTTTATTGCTACAGAAAAAGTAAACATATGCCATCAGAGTTGTGAGTCTCTACTGAATGTGATTTAATGGCATAGCTTTCTTGCTGATATTTCTTGCAGGCTGAATACAAATCAAATATAGAAATGATTATTTGGTTCTTTTTAGAAAACTACTTGGTTACTCACATAACCTCAGTTCCCTGATTTAGGGAACAAAGTATTGTGTAGCTATATGCAGTGGGAAAACCCTTGATTTGATTTACTGAAACCTATATGTAAAATGCATGGTAACGCTTCCTTTTACAGTCCAGTTACCCATGTAAATACTATGTACTTATTTTAGTAACTACAATTACCTGGGTAATAACTAGTACTAACCCTGAACCTACCCTAAACCTACCCCTGTTCCATGTACTTACCTTTATATTAGACAGTACTTTGTAGGTAAGTACACTGTAAGTACACTGTAAGTACTGTACTGTAAAAGGAAGAGTATTTGCAGCTGCACAGCTAGCCCATTGAGTAATATTGTGCACCATAATATTAATGACAGGACCGGACACTATCGGGCCCTATCATACCGAAAGCACCTTCGCCTGTGAATATATAGACTCGCCTAAAGGATTATAAAGGAACAACATACTAATACTAATCCCTTTTGCCTTCAGAACTGCTGTGGCATTGATTCAACAAAGTGCTGAAAGCATTCTTTAGAAATGTTGGCCCATATTGATAGGATAGCATCTTGCAGTTGTTGGAGATTTGTGGGATGCACATCCAGTGCACGAAGTTCCTGTTCCACCACATCCCAAAGATGCTCTATTGGGTTGAGCTCTGGTGACTGAGGGGGACATTTTAGTACAGTGAACTCATTGTCACAATCAAGAAACCAATTTGAAATGATTGCTCTTGAGCTCTTTCAAATTGTAGCCTCTTTTTCTATTTGTAGTAAAGATGAGTGGTACCCGATGGGATCTTCTACTGTTGTATCCCATACAAGGTTGTATCTTCTACCTTTGTATCCTCAAGGTTGTGCGTGTCGTGGCTTCACAAATGCTTTGCTGCATACCTCGATAGTAACGAGCTCTCTCCATTCTCCTCTGACTTCTAGCATCAACAAGGCATTTTCCCCATAGGACTGCCACATACTGGATGTTTTTCCACCATTTGTGTTCCACAGAATAAACAAGGTCAAACATTATGATGTAAATGATGACAGAGTTTTCATTTTCAGGTCACCTTTCCCCTTTAAGAAGCCGGAGCTGGTCATCTCTTATGGTGAGTGTAGAGTATCCAAGGTGAAATGTGCTACTTTGAATTTCCAAGACCTTGTTCTAGGCTCATCTCCTCTGAACGCTGCGTGACACTGTGAGGTCCAGGCCCATTGTGGAGAGCTTAGCTTAATTGTATTTTAATCCAAGTTCTCCTCAACAGGTCATAGTTTCTTGCACTTCACTTATCCTGGCATAGTCAAATCATTAACCCTCATTAAAATTAAGTGCTAAGGGGTTGGAAAGGCTAACTGTTTTGTTCCAGAGATCTTAAAAAACAGGCTGCTGATCTTTTGCATTCACACGAAAAGGGTACAATCTAACAATAAAAGCGTCATATAATGGTACATGCACTTTTTCAAGTTGATTGTTCTGAAATGTGTGTTGGCAGTGTCAGTAGACAACCATCATATAATGATAAAAGTCGCTTCAGTACAGACCCACCCTGAATGAGCTGTTATCATAATGCGACATTGTTTATTCTCTGGAGCAGAATGGCTTCTAGTGATTGTGGTGTTCTGTTCTTGGGTGAAAGGAATACAGAAGTCATATTGATGTTCCTAAATCCAAACCGCTGAACTGATGAGTTTTGTTTTCGAAGGGAATATTCCCCATGATCAACATCAATGCTTTCATGTTTGCGCAAATCATTTCTCACCAGACTGCTTTGTAAACGAGGATCAGTATAAAGCTGTTTTGCTAAAGCTGCTCCTGAAAAAAGAATCGGTAACAACTTGTCATGCTCCTGCTGCACCTCCAGAAGTGAGTGTAGTAAGTGTTATTGACCTTTATATTAGTGATATCAAACAATTAAAATATTTAATAACGATTACTTGCTGACAGCAACAGCTGGCTGTTTTGAATGAGACGACTGGAACCGTGAACGGTAGTGCTTTGCGCCGGGGACAGTGTATCTGTTAGTGTGTCTGTTAAGAGTGAGCGTTCATGAGCGGGCACGTGATTTACACACATAACCTGATTTATATGACGTTGAACAGGCCGTGTGACAAAGCGAGCATAAGATGGACATGAGCGCGAGTTCGCAGGCGAATTTAATAGCGTTGTTAACCAATTGATTCATAAATAAGGTGCTCCGGATTATAAGGCGCACTGTTGTTTTCTGAGAATATTAAAGGCTTTTAAGTGCGCCTTATAGTGCGAAAATACGGTACATTGTAACCGGCTCCCTATTCGGCACCGTGTTTCGGTACCCAGCACTATCCATAATGCATCCCTCTGCATATTAAAGGGGTGATGAACTGAGAAATCAAATTTTCCTTGAACTTTTGAGATCTAAGAGGTCATCATATTATAAGATTATCCTGTAAGTTTCAGAACTGAAAAAGTCCTTGTTAGTCCAATAAAAGCTTTTATTGACACAAGTCTCAGCAAACGACTCATTTTGAAAAGTGGGGAAATATGACGTCATAAAAAGCCAGTTCATGACCCCTTTAAGTACCTACGTCCATATTTTAAAAAAGTTTCTGCCGTTTCTCGGTGAAATCAAACGCACTTGCACTGATCTGTGATGGGTCTGTTAGCGCATTTAGGTCCAATGGTCTATTACCGCATTAGGCGGGTTTGAAAGGGTGGGAACTAGTGATTGTAGTCTTTGCAGAAATGCAGAAATACAATTGTTTGCCTTTTCTGTAACAAATACATATAAAAGCAACCACTTTAATTTTTCGCATACCATTTACTTTCTTTGTTTACCAGTTCTGTCTAACAAAGTATTAGATATCACTGACAGAGATCATAAACTACTGAAGACGGAAACGTGAGTGAGTGCTTTGTGATAAGACGCGCTGCCGATCTTTTCTCAGGATGGTGTTCTCAAAATAAAAGACTGAAGGCCTGTCAAAATAAAAGTCCCACTTTCAACACATCAGCAAAACAGAAAAACTTATCGGCTGTTGAAGATATTTTAAAAATTCTAAATATCGGCCTGAAGCATCTGCAAGAAAAGCTTCACTATAGATTTCATCTCTCTGCAGCTTGGTGTTAGACCGAGGGCCACTTCCATTATCCAACAGGCTTTGTCCTCAGTCCAATGCCATTTCATTTTTCAGTTTCACTGGGTAAGTGCCTGTGATATATCATCTCCCACTGCCTTCCTGATAACAAGAACGGAAACTAAGCACTTTTGCTGTGCCCCTTCCCAGAAGCCTTGGCATGAAAGAGGGATATGAAGCGCATGCAAACAGATGCACTCACTGGAGAAGGAGCCATCTTCATAGATGTCTAAGTAACTTAAGCAATAAATATAAAGCACATGGCTAGATACAGTTAAGTATCGATCAGATTTACCAGAAAACCTATTTTGAAGCTCAAGAAATCATGGTTAACTTGACAACTTTATTGAGATGTCTTTGCCAACTGGTCTACCAATTCAAATGAAGGCTTGTTAAATGAATTTGGTTTTGGCCTGATACATCTCAAAGTACCACTTGCAACATCTTAGCCTCAACTCAAAAGGTCTTTTCATTTCATCTGTTATTTTTATAAAGCTTTGTTTACTTCATAAAATCCAATTATGATCACAGGAACGATGATCACATCGAATAAATCCACAAGAAATAGTCAGTAACTGCTAGTTTTCTTTGACACTATTAGGACCCTGCGTGAAGCCGGTCTCCAGGGAGCCTGCTCTGTTTTCTCTGTTGCGAGAAAATGCTAACAACCATGTCTTCGTTCTTTTTAGTGAGATTGACAAGTCCAGACTGGATTTATTGATGTTCTCACATTTATTTATTATTTCAGTCTAAACGGAGAACATTCTGTTGGTGCAGAATATTTTTTCGAAGACCTTTGTGTAACCATTTCTCTGCCATTTCATACCCATACTGTCGTTCTCAGGGCACTGAAATGTCTGAGGTATAGGCACAGCCATCCAAGCAGAACGTAAATACTGCAGGTTTTAAACGGAGCATATAAATCTTGGTTTTTATACTTTTCTTTCTAGACATCCTCCGTTTGGTTTTATAAGCATCCACAACAAAACATTGCAAAGGTGAAGCCTGCCACCTTCAGTAAGCCACATGCTGTTGATGAGAGCTCATGCTGACACACGCACCTCCAGCAAACATGCAGTGGCGACCAATTTTCTGAAAGATCTCTATTTATAGCCCTCTGAAGAGCTGCAACATGCTACAAAGGAGAATTAAAATTGCTTAATTGTGCAAATTATGCCTCTAAAATGAATCCCAGTGAAAGCACTCTAGTGTGCTACACTCCAACAAACCAACATTTTCCTCTTTACTCTTTTGGCCAATGTTCTTCTTGCACTAATTAGGGCCTAGGTGACATATGGTAAACATTCGCCGCCATTTGTTCCCGCTTGCTTTCTGTGCATTTAGTTGAGTTTAATGCACCTTGTGCCTGAATGAGAAAGCTCAAATGTACTCTTAGTGCAGGGAGAGGCCTTTCATTAGTGCTATTAGAAAGTGGCAGAAATTTAAATTGGTTGCGATAAATTAACAGCCCCACTGGGAGCCCAGGCCTGAGCCAGCTAATATGCAATTATATTAGGCAGCTTTGCATCTCCATCTCTGCTTATCTGGAATAGTGCATGCTGGGAAAGGGGCCCTCCCACCCAGCTCAGGGATGGGAGGCCTGCTGGATTAAACGTTCAAATGGTTAATTGGGAACAGCTTGTATCTGCAGCACTTACTACACGACATCAACACTGCCTGCTTTAAAAGTGCAGGGATATTATCCTGAACGGTTGGTCTGTTTGGAGTCTGCATTTCACTTGTACGACTTCAGAAACAAAGCAACTTAATATCTAATAAGACATAGTGGACATAGCATGTTAAAAGAATACATCAGCGAGAGCAGCTGAATCATGCTGTTTTCTCATCTAACACCTGTTGGCTTCAGATTTGCCTTATTGAAAACCCCTACAGTGAAGACGTAAGCAACCGTGTAGAACACAGAGTGAGGACGTTGTCTGAATCGCAAATGTTTCGAGTTAAACATTTGTTCGCATTCTAAGGTGTCTTTTGCCATTGCACGTCTTTTACTTTATCTTGACGCTGCTTAAACATGCGCCTGTAAGCCGTGGGACGCCTATTAGCAAATTTGCCCACTATTGTGTTCCGAAAACCACAGCTGTTCTCTTTAATGGAAACATGTAAAAACAGGCTTTGCTCTTTTGATTCAAATTAAATTGAAATTGACTTGTCATGCTGTGTTGTCTACCAACTTACAAATGATCCAAGTAATCAAGGTAGACATGAGAAATTCTGAGGAAAACCTTGACAGGATTCAACATGACGTTCTAAGACGAACAAATTGACGTGCTTTTTGTCACATGGATGTCATCTTCGCAAAAGCCATTTTCCACTCAAAGATGTGGTGGATGCAATCCATTTCACTGTGAAGTTCAATATTCTGTACATGTTGATAGATCCGATAATGCATCAGGAATCATCAAACAGCCTCTTTTTAACATTACTTTTCTGTGCTTGCCACAGATGGTTATCACCATCTCCTTAACGCAAGAGACAGCATATGTTTTCTTCTTCTGGTCCCTGTTTGTAGATTTACTACAAAGTGCATCTCAGTCAGCTGCACACAGATGGTTTTGCCAGGCTCATGTATTCCAGAGATAAGAAAACACAGCATGCTAAAGAGAATCAAACAACCTTCTCCTTTGGACAATGCACAGCATGGTTAGTGACCATGATTAACCTCTTTCCCATGGTGATTGTGTTCATGGGGATTTAAATAGATAATTCATTGTTCTGGAGAAATATCAGCTGGATTCAGATATACAGTCCGATATTTAGGCCGCGGAGTAAAGGAAAGGCTCTTATTGTAGCATCATGCTATGAGCATCCAACTGATTTAAATTCCCTGTGCTGGTCTGCCTGATCGCCTCCACAAGTGTTCCTTAAAATTTACTTTAACTTGGGAGTTACAGTGGAAATCATATTTGTGCATTTACAAGTGCGTTAAATTATTGATGAGGAAGAGGTAGCGATATATCTTTTCTTATGTATTGTGGGCGGTACATTTGAGTGCAGCAGATGTAGGGGGGGGGAAAGAGGTTCCATCCATCGGTTGTTGATTTAGATTTTATATAGGAGCTGCACTCAAAAAAACTATATGAATGCATGATGAGGCAGATGAATGCAAGATCACAAGGGGTGGGGTTTAAACAGACAAAACAATTGGAGAAGTTCAGCATAAGTCACCAGACCAGTCGTTTTCACTACATCCACACTGTCAGCAGGGCTCTCAAGTCTCAGCGCATTTGGCGTGAGACACACGCTTTTCAACCTGTTCACACGCTCACACGCCACACCTTGTATTTCTCACGCATTAACGCACAAGTTGCGGCGCTATTTTTTAAACAGTGAAACAGGTTGAGGAATCAAGTGAGTTCCCCATAGAGCTTTAAATGCCCTGCCACGCACCAGCGAATCAAACTAAAAATATAGCTATCGAACAGCCAATCAGAAAATAGCATTGCGGTATCTGGGAAAGATTTTCCCAGGCTTCGCATTCGAATGCTCGCTGAAGTAAGAGAAGAGGACAGCGGCTCTTACTTTACATCTCGTTTCTACAGACTGATTAAACGTGGGAGAATAACATATGAGTACAGTATGTCATCTCATCATTCTGGGTATATATGTGTCCAGACAGCTGGAATGTTAGCTAACAGTTTGGTCAGACAAAATTAGTTGTCCAACCAGACAAGTTAAATTTCAAACAAAATAAAATGGCATGTTTCTTCACGTTATGTGCCACTCGTTACGTCTATTTTACAGATTTAATTTTACCGATTTGAAACAAACACATTTTTCGCACTGCCTGTGAATGTCCTGAATGTGACAGAAAGACGCGCGGTATAATGCGCATGCACAGATCGCGTGCCAGAAGTTCTCTTTCACGCTTGAACGAACAACAATACACACAATTAAGCCAAAATGTAATTTGTCGAGTATCTTCATAACATAAGAGCAGATTAATGATGGACATAAAGAGTTGTGACTCGTGAGAGAATGAGGCGCGAGTGAGATCCGCGTCTCTGTCCACAGCAGCTGCTCTTACAAGGTCAGCTACCAATAAAGCGTTCTGTCAGTAAAGTTAATGAAAGAACAAAGGGAACAGAGAAAATTACTCACTGCTCTTGACTAAAGAACTTGTGTAGCTTTAATAAGGAGTATTCTATATATAATTTATGCAGCACAGACCGTTTGATAACTTTATTCAATTTCTGTGTATGTCCTACCTGTTAGACAGTTGTTGTTTTTTTTATCCAGACATCAATGGCTTATTGATCATTATAGGTGTTATCAATCATCTATTAAGAATATGTGTCATCTATCAGATCAGCAACCCGTCCACACCAAACCCTTGCTGCAGATCAAAAATAGACATAATTTAGAAATAAAAGGCAGTTTTACTGGCCTGATTTTCGTCTCTGATTTGAACGCTCTGTTCGAAGGGGCGTGTCTGCTGTGGGATTCAGTGTAACCGCCCACTGCTGTGATAGGCTGAGATGCTTGCATATGAAATAGCTATGCATTACATATGTGCAATGTATTACTCTCAAGTAATTTTACAGCTATTATACATTTTTACTATTACTGTACATCTATTGAGATTCAGGGTTGGGTTGCCGGTTGCTGTCTGCATACGCAAGGTCTCGCTTGCTTATCTCTCTGTCGTGCGTGGCCACGTTTTCGAGCACAACATCTGTCTTGCATGCTCGCTCTAGATTACGGGATATTTTAACTAATTTGCGTATAACTAGTCAATCACAAGTGGATCTATAGATAAACTCATCTTTCTGGCATTTGCCTGGGTTGACCGGGTTGACACTTCAGCATGAGAAATCGGGGTTGTGGCAAAAGAGTGTGAGAATTGGGTCAATTGCATGAGTCTCATGCTGAATGTGTGAGAGTTTAACGCATTCTTATCCTTTATCGTCATATGTGACGCTATATGCAAAAACAGCGCTGTACTACGCACATGGCACCCGTTACCGTTAATTTAACACGCGGCTGTGATGGTTAGTATAGGTAGTCTATACTAAGGGGTAGGGTAGTCTCATATTACGCTAAAGGATTTATGACGCCTTGGGTTCACGTGTTATATTAACGATAAAGGGTGCCATGTGCGTAGTATAGCATCGTTTTTGCATATAGCGTCACATATGACGCTAAAGGATGAGAACGGGCTCGAGAGTTGGCAGCCCTGAACGATTTTATTTTCAGACGTTCATCAAGGCCAGCCCTGTACTGGCCCATGTTGAGAATACAGTCGGCGGTGAAATGTTTGGACCATACAAAACTTTGGGAAGTTGTGTTGGCGCCCCAGATAGCACATGTGCGTCTGCAAGATGTCTGTTAAAGATCACTTCATCTGGATAGCATCTGCTTTTTACTAACATCTGATAGACATCTTTAAGATGTCAGTTTAACATATTACATCCATCCATCCACCTTCTTCCGCTTCATCCGGGGCCGGGTCACGGGGGCAGCAGTCTAAGCAGAGATGCCAGACTTCCCTCTCCCTAGACACTTCCTCTAGCTCTTCTGGGGGGACACCGAGGCGTTCCCAGGCCAGCCGGGAGACATAGTCTCTCCAGCGTGTCCTAGGTCTTCCCCGGGGCCTCCGCCCAGTGGGACGTGCCCTGAATACCTCCCGGGAGGCGTCCAGGAGGCATCCGGAACAGATGCCCAAGCCACCTCAGCTGACCCCTCTCGATGTGGAGGAGCAGCGGTTCTACTCTGAGCTCCTCCCGAGTGACCGAGCTTCTCACCCTATCTCTAAGGGATCGCCCAGCCACCCTGCGGAGAAAGCTCATTTCGGCCGCCTGTATCCGGGATCTTGTCCTTTCGGTCATGACCCAAAGCTCATGACCATAGGTGAGAGTAGGAACGTACATTGACCGGTGAATCGAGAAGCTTTGCCTTACGGCTCAGCTCCTTCTTCACCACAACAGACCGGTACATCGACCGCATTACTGCAGAAGCTGCACCGATCCGTCTATCAATCTCCCGTTCCATCCTTCCCTCACTCGTGAACAAAACCCCAAGATACTTAAACTCCTCCACTTGAGGAAGGATCTTAAAGACATCTTCTAAACATCTATTTGACATCTGACAGGAAACCTCCCATAGACGTTTAGCAGATGAGCAAACACTCAAAAAATATGTCTTGTAGATGTAAACACACACATCAAATAGACATCTCTGTGATGTATGTGTGCTATCAGGGGCGTTTCTAGAGAAAACAAAATTAATTGTTTCTTCAGAGGCAATTGTTAATTGTTAATTGTTAATTGTTTCTAAAGGAAAAATACTTTTGTGTTCATTTGTACAGCCGAATACGGATCAACTGTCATGCTTTCCTCATTTGCTATCTATCTCGATTCCGTCTATCGAGGAAAAACTCACACTCAAACGTTCGTACTTCCTATAGCTCATTTTCTCATGGGTGAGCCAGGTTACCTTTCCTACGTATGATGTCATACGGAGGAGATTTAAGATCAGCTCATCTGAGCTTTCATTTCTCAAAGGCAGAAAAAGATAGCAAAAGCTCGGTTTACACAGATTGAAATTTCTGGCTACTGGGGGACCATATACAGGCTAGGGGAACACATATTAATGTTATAAAAACCTCAGAAAGTGAAAATTTCATGTCAGGGGACCTTTAAAGCTGTCATAAATCCCACCCTGCACAAGGGGGGGGGCACCTGAGACCTGCAGTGACAGCTGCTGTCAGACTCTAAAATGGAGAGTGACTGGAGTGACGCAAGTAGCTTTGCAACAGTGCGGTCATTTGAAGTTGAGGACATGTCTCCCCCACCTTCACCTGAAGTGGAGGAGGGTGAATTGTCTGTGGACACAGGGCTATATCAATTTGAGACGCTGGCTCAAACTGCGGTCTTAACTCTTGCATCACGATCGGCATCTGATGAGTTTTGTCGAGTTGATGTCAATAGCGCAGTCTCTGTAGGCATATTCATATTAATATTTTGCCTGCTGAAAAATATGTGTGAAAAAATCCAGCACAATGTGCCAGCACATTTGTCAACGTGATCTCATGAGAATACGTATGTATTTGTACGTAAAGTGCCATTCTATCATACGTTTATATAATTACGTTTTATATGCGCAGAAACGTATAATACAGACGTATTTACAGTACTGAAAGGTAAAATATTGACATATTGACAGCACAAAACGTCATTTATTTACGTATGAACAAATCCACCGATGAACACATTTGTACGTATCACAATTTATGCATAATAATAATATCGTAGCATTATGTTTTGACTCTATTGCATTCCACGGTCTTATTAATTAAGTTTTCAGTCTTATTTATTGATATAATACTCATAAATATTAACATTTTGCTCGTTTCACCTGCATGGTGTTAAACAAAACAATATAAAACCTTAAAAATACATTCTTTAACGTTACTCGTTTAACCGTTTTGTAATAGTTTATTTACCTTGAGACACATAAAGAATTTTCTCCTATAAAACACAACAAAATTCACAAAAGACATCAATTGTATTAGTTTGATGTAATCCCAAATCTTTAGAATCCATAGTTGTACGCAAGAAACAACTCCTAATTCAGCCTTTTATCCAGTCGTGATCTTCGTCTCCATTCTTAGCAGCGACCGTGTCAAATCCCGCGCTGGTGATGAATTCAAATAAAAAAAATGCGCCCTTGAGAAGCGTTAAGTCATGTTTTATGGCAGTGATATCAAACGTTCATTGGCTCTTCCCTGCTTCGTCACAGATTGCGACATGAAGGACTGTGAGACGGTTGGTTAATCATTTGAAATGGAGAAGCACGAACCGAAGCCGGATTAACATTTTCATTGATTAGTAATTTAATTTCTGCTCTGTACTTCATACAAAACTATTACAATACTGCCAGAGAAGACTGCGACTGCAACACTTCATCATGTGAGCGGCTTTTGGTATCGGTTTTGACATTTTCGCAATAAATAAATTATTGTAATTATACTTATAAGTTAGTTATGTTTTTCGTTATAATTGTAGTTTGTTACGTGTTAGTTTTAAGGAATTGTTACGGGTAGGTTTAGGGGTAGGAGTAGGATTGGTGGCTCAAAATATATTTTAATGCTAACGTTATAGACTATTGTTAATAAAACTGCCATTTGTCCATTACGTTGTATCCTTTTTTTAATATTATGTATAAAATGGGTATGTTTAGGTTTGGGATTAGGGTTACGGGATCTTACATTTATCTATAAAATACAGATATCTGTATGATATAGAATATACGTAAACACTTTACGTTTTTTTAGCTGTAAAAACGTATGTTACGTTTAAATGTTGCAGATATGTCGCTATTATACGTTTCATCATCTATCAAAACGTACTAAAAAGTATGTTTTCTATCTTTGCAAAAACGTAAAATACCTACGTATTAACAATGAGACCAGGCTGCGTTTGTCGACCCCAAATGATTAACTTTAGCCTAACCATAAATTGCAATTAAAAAAAATACATGATCACTCACATAAAGATGCCGCTGCAATGGTGGAGTAACGTTACATGCATGAGGAGTTTGGCACTGCGTCACTTTTCAGCACGAGCTGTGTGGAGAAGCCGATGTCCACTTCTATTCCGTTACCATCCTGACCATAGTACTAAATAAAGATAAATCTATGCAAACTTGAAGCGATTCTAACTGTACTATGCTACTAATTAACTAACTAGGCTACACAAAATGATCTAAATAACTATATAAATGCTATGATAGATGCTAAAATACTCTATCCTGATCATTGTCAATACTTGTAATTCCAACTCTTGACTCACAGTGGTTTTGATGAAACAAGATGGTTTATATACTGCCAAGAGCGTGATACTGTAGCTCGTACCAATGGCGTGGTGAGCTGGAACCTGCTTACAGTACGTCAGCTCTCCCCGCTTATGTCACGAAGCACCGCAGACATCCAATAGGAAAATTCAACTGCAGTAGCCACCGTTCAAACTAAAGAGGGCAGCACTCAGACATTTTTACATCATATATTGTAGAAAAAAAAAACACTTTATACCCAAATGTCAAAAAAGTTATTCGAAATCAATGACCAGCACTAATAAAACCCCATTCTTACAGATCAACTAAAAAAGTTGGTATGGGGTTTAGCCCTTTAATGTTATAGTAACGGGTGTAGGCAATTAGTACTGTGATTGATATGACCAGCAAACGGCTGCAGGGCAGAGTTTGGGGAAAAATCACGGAGGTACCAGAATTAAAAAAAAACTGAACTTAGTCTCAAAATTCTGTTTCATGTAACAACTTGTAGTCAGGAACGAGACTGATAACTTTATTCAGCTGCTGAATGTAGCCACAGTGGAAGCAACAAAGGTTGTGTGCTGTGGAAAACCGCCAGATCGTTTTCTTCATCATCTTATAGATGTCTTATTACTTTCATACATCTGTTCTACAAAACTCGCTTCATTGCATTGCTTGGAAAAAATTTATGAAAGATTCTTTCATATGGGTTGCCTTATGTTCAGAGCTTCACTCCGGTCTTCAGTAGCTTGACTGAAGTTGACAGGAGGTTTCTGGTAGCACATCACAGTGAAGTTTCACAAAGTTTCATTAAGTCATGGCATGGCAAAGAGGTGACATGTACGTACAGACATGAGTCAGCTCCTGTTAGAGCTCAAGTAAACACCTCCCACTAGCTGTCACTGACAGATAACTGCATACATCATGACATCAAAACAACACAGTGCCAAACACAGATACATCTCTGACTGAGAAAGAAAAAGATAAAAAACGAAATTTGGTGGGAAACTGAGTTAAATTCATGAGTGTAGAAAGACATTTATAGTCACCATGAAATCACAATTGACAATTCTCTTTTTTATGGATTTATTTATGTGTTTATTTATTTATTTATTTATTTATTTATTTATTTATTTATTTATTTTATTTATTTATTTATTTATTCATTCATTCATTCATTCATTTATTCATTTATTTATTCATTTCCCATAATCTTTCATCAAAAACATTCACAGCCTCTCACCCTTGCAATGGCATCTGTTCTCTAATGGGGTGGACACTTCATAATTAATTAATTTTGCAAAGTGAATAACAATTGTCTTCTACACTCTAAATAATGCTGGGTTTTTGATCTAATATAGACAAACTCAACAGTTTTGGGTTGTTGTTTTTTTATTTTAAATTTTTTGTTTTTATGTTTTAATCAATCAACAGTTAGGTTTGTCCATATTTGACCAAAACATGGGTTGAAACAAGTCTATAGAGCTGCTTATGTTGCTGAATTGAGCTTATTTCATAATTGATGAAATTTACACAGTTATAGAACTGAAGTGACTTGAACTGAATAATTACACATATTGTCTTTTTTATTATTTTTTAGAGCTGCTTAACAGCTTTAAAACAATTTGTATTGTATAAAGCACTATAAGGTAAAGTGGATTGACAAGTGCTGGACAATAAACAAATAAGCAAACAACAGCAATCCAACAAGCCAATCAATTCCCAATGGATAATATCATGTCCTGCCGCAATTCACAATTTCTCCTTCTTTAACTGTTTGTATGCAATATCATAAATTCTTAAAAAAAAAAAGTTTAGATGCTCAAAATATGATGCTTGTGCAAGTTGTATATTAGAAACTGGAGATTAGAAATATCTGACAGCCATGACTTCACTTTCCCCACCGTCACCACATCTGTCTTAAAGACATAGCATCGTTAGCAAATGCTTTTTAATGATTTTGTGAGTCATTAACCTAGCAGTTTACATAAATAATGACAAAACAAAAGATAATTAAAGACACAGAATGCTTTTGCGCTTCATAATGCTGTGACAAAAAAGGTCTATGAGGATTAACGTAACATAACTTTGATGGTGTTGTTTCTCCCCATTAGTTCTTATTTATTCATTAATTATAGTGATTTTTCTCTACAAAAGCACACATGACAAACATTTTCTGTTTTGCTTATTAAATTATTTAACTTGTATTAATTAATTAGGTCTTTGTGGAGTCCTTTTCAAATGTGAGTCATCCTGGCCTTGGTGCTGCCCATGATACAATACAATCTTACAATGTAATTCTTTTGTTTAATGATCCAGTGTGTGAAGGCCTCACAAGTCACAACCATGGGACCCTTTAAGAATCTGTCTTGATGAATTATACAGTTGTACCTCACCTTCAGTTGAGATTAACTTTAATATGTTTATGTTTTAGGTCCCAGAGATGTGTAAAAATAATAGTCGTTAAAAAACAGCCTCTTACTACAATCTTCATATTATTTATGAATATAAAGTTCAAAAGCATTTATTTGTAATATTTTGTAACCTTATAAATGTATTTGCTTTCAGTTTTTGTGTCAATTTAATGTGTCCTTTCTGAATAAAAGTATTGATTTATTCATTTCCCCAAACATTTTAATGATAGTGTGAACAAATAGGTATTGTGTGCATACAGTACATTGCCATATCTGCATTTAACATCTAAGATGAATTTACAAAAAGAATAAAGCACAGATCAAAGCTGCATCATGTAGAGAGATGACATTATTTTGGAAAAGAATAGTATGTTGTCAGTTAATCTTAAATGATCTGATCTGCCTCCTCTGTGTGTGAGCGAGTGTGTGCATCTGATCTGCATGTCTGTGTGATATCCCAGAGCTTGTGCAGATAACTACCTCTGAATGTTATCCAAGTTTGAAATGATCCACTCCACCGCAAGCATACACATCAGTGATAATTACACAGAAAAAGCTCACCGCCTCTTCAAACATGGCAGCCAATGCCATTTGGAGATGCTCCAACGAGGGCCATGAAAATTAAGCTGACAGAGAAGCCTTGATAGAGACACATAGTCACTTGCAGACTAATCACTGTCTTTCTTGAAAAAGTCTTTGATTATTAGTTTACAAGGAAATTACAACGATTACAATTTTCAGCACTCTCCCCCTCATTATGTGAGAACATGCTCTTATACTGGATGCAGAATCGCGTTTGTCCACAAGATGGTGATACAGGGCTAAAAAAAAGCTCTCGGGACTCTCACAGGCAGACGTTCAGCTTGCTAAAAGATCTGTGAAAAAAAGCTATCCGTTAGCACATGTTGTAGCCAAGTCGGCTTGTATCTATATAGGGCTTTGTACTATACAGATTATTTAAAACCATCTTCCCAGTAATATGCAAGACAACATTAATAAAAAAAAAAAACTTGATAGGACTATGCTGTGATAGGACTATGCTGCTACGGTAAACAATAGTGTCGTTATCAGCAGTTGCACGGTTGCCACAAGATTAGATGTATGCGATTTGAAACTGGCTGTCCTTAGAATACATGGCCTCTTCGGCAATGACCATCAAGTGGATAAAGTAACTTTTTGGAAGCAGATGGTGTAATCACAGCCTCTACCAGCAGGGGCTAACATGGCCATGCTAACCAGCCAAATCTTGACCCCTTAATTCCTTGAGTGATCTGTTAGTCATCAGATAAACAAGAAAAAAAAACAGATACACATCCTCTTTTATGTTGGAGAACACTACATTTATAACACTGTCACAAATGTTTAACATGTATGTTGTTGTTGTATATTTTAAATAGTAGGCCTATATAATTATCCAATCCAAAAAGTGGGGAAATGTTTAATTTAGTTGGCCTATATTGTATATCATACTGTATATGTTTTGTTGTTGTTGCACATTTTGACCCTGATTTTGATATTACACAATGCATATTTAGATTATAATCTAAATAATTATAGTGGGTTGGGTGGGAAAGAACAAAAGTAAGGCTTGACTGGATTTCACGAAGCAGCGGTTTTCAATCAGATCCTCTGAATGGGATTAGGGCATCTCTTAATCTAGACTAAAAGCTGGTCGCAAGGTGTGTTCTGTGCCAAGTGAGGGGAAGTGGCTTTGGTGAAGCAATCAAGAGATGAGAAAGATAAAGGGATTAGATTTTTTAACCTTGATAATCTCGCACTTTGCATTACCATGTGAATGCACTTGTTTTTTTCTGTTCTGATTTGTTTTGACTTTGCAACAATCCCTTTCTCTACAGCAGCAGGGCTTACCATTGTTAAGAAGAGTTAGGAACTTAACTGCGCCTAACGCAACACCTGGGGCCAGTTGCACCAGCTATGCGTAAGATACAACACAGCCTAATTTTGAGTTAAATGAGCACGTTACAATAGCCTGGTTCAACCAGACTCTTCGTATATTTAATTTGTACATAGAGTCTGGCCTCTCTCCATTGAGAAATGTTCACTTCATTGTAGGCGGGTTCTCTGTTAAAGTTTAAAACTATTAGATCTGCAATAGCCAATCGATAACATGTGGTTGTGACGTATGTCATGCGCCGAAACGGCTGGTAACAACAAGTCTGAATGATCAGAGGATTATCATGTTTACAATAGGGATGTTTGTCAAAGTGACGTCACAATATGGGTGTCGGCACGAACTGGTTGGCAGAAAGAACCAAAACATACGCAGCAGTCTACCTGTGTTTTGTCAGCATATGATAATTCTTTGTACGAAGAAGCTAAAAGGAGATATAAGGTAAAGCTTTTATATAACCAGGGTTCATGTTCTCTGCCTGATCCATATCACCTGAGTGAGAATTGGAGCAATAGCCCGGACACATGGCCAGATTTGACATTCGGCCACACCTAACTTACCTGTATCTCATTCGACACGCCATCTATGTTTACCAGAGAGTCAACAAAGGCGTACAAATCTTTAGATGCCAATAAGTCATAATTACGATTATTACTTGTGTTAACTAAGGATAACTGGTAAATGTGTTACAGCTAGAGTAAAATAGAGGTGTAATTTGTCCATGGGCTATATTTTTAATCAAAATGATCTTACCTCTGATATATAACATTGGTCAACATATACGTAAAACTGTATCAAAGAAAATACAATAATTTGCCCTTAATCTATAAGGGTATGTGTACACAGATGATACACCGTTACAGTAACCCAATCTTTGGGTTAATTTAAGTCTTTATAATGCTGTGCGGCAAACAGCCATTACTTTTCTGCCAACCTAAGCGCATGTAACCCTGTTGTGACATCACAGGCAAAGATCCCTTTAAGATTTCTGTCAACGAGAGCTGCAGGTTGTGTTCCTTAGGAACGATTATTAATTTGAAATGTATATTTGACACTAAGGACAGTGATACATTCATTCAACTGTCGAAGCTGTGACTATTAAAAACACGCCGCTGTGGTAGTTTTGGATCTGCCGCAAATGCTCTACAGTGAATGATCTGTCTCTATCTGCAGATGTGCAATATACAACAATGTTTCATATTATGTCTTATTGTTTCTTAATTACCTTCATTAATTATGGTCTTCAAAGTATGTCTGTACATTTTTGTTTATGACATTTACAGGGCTGCCAACTCTCACGCAATTGAACCAATTTTCACGCCACACTCCTGATTTCTCACGCTTATGTGTCAAGCCTGAAAGATGAGTTTATCTGTAGGTCTATCTGTTGAGGCACTCGCTATCGACTAGTTTACCACAAATTAGTTGAAATATCCTGTAATCTTATCTAGAGCAAGAGTGCATGTGAGACAGAGGTTGAGCTCCTAACCGCACATTACGACAGAGAGGCAAGCGAGAGGCAACCCAATCCTCCCGCCATCACCAGCCGTCGGAGAAGTCTCACGCCAAGCTAAACTGAAACTGAAATTATGGTCTTCAAAGTGTGTGTTTTAACATTTTTATCTATGAGAATTTTTTTTTTTAATTACAACAAATTTTAATGATTTACAACATGTCAAACTGACAAAAAAAGTGTTCTAGTAATCACAGGAATCACTAAATTTACTGTTTGGAATCTGAGCTACTGAGTGCATCTTCAACAACAGTTTAGCAACCAGGACTTGCGGCTTCCGAACACCAGGCTAAAGCATCCGTTTCAAAAAGTCGCAGTCATCGTGCACACCGAGCTGCCCAGCACAAACTCTAATTAAATGAATCCTGTGGGGAGGATGGCCATCAACAAAACTTAGTAAACCTTGTTCTTGCTCCGGCTCAAACTGACACGCTACATTAACGTCATCATTTTCAGCCACTCCCTCTATTCGCTGATTGGTCCTACAAAAAATTAGCCTGGATGCCAGCCCGAACTCCACCCACAATATTTTTTGGTTGGGAAGTTTGGTCTGGACTTGATCCATTGAGGAGTAATTATGATCAGGCAAAAATGTGCGGGCCAATCAAATTGCCAGGGCAGACTTTATACGATGATGGACAGGTGATCTGCAAGGACGTAATCATCACGTTATCAGAGAGCGCTTAACTGGTTTCCCTCAAAGATGACTGCAGCTGGAGAATTGAGATGTACAGATTCCGCTGTCGCGTCTATTTTTTAAATTAATCGACAGCGCATTCATTTTAATAGACAAACATAAAACTGCAATCAAGGCATTTGTCGATCGGAAATATATTTTTGCCGTCTTTCCCACATGATTCGGCAAAAGTGTAACTTATCAGCTGGCTCTGACGGTCGCGAAGAAAATGTGACGTAATGAAAAGCCTGTGGTCGTTGTGGTTTCTCCTTTGGTCGCACTCATGGAGGACCAAGTAAAAGAACCAACACTCGTTATTTAACTCGTTATTTTACTTTTACTTTTTAAGTTCTGTAGTTGACAACTGTATGCAAAGTAGTTGACTTACTGCGTTGCTCTGATTGGTTGTAGGTTTGCCGACTATCCAATTGGGTGCAGAGTGTTTTTTTTTTTTTGTTTTTTTTATGGTTTGGTTTCAGTTTCAGACTCATATTCCGACAAGAATATGACGAAGTCAGGCTAACAAAAAATTATTTCTGGAAACAAGAATATACAGCAGACCCAGTTTGGTCGTACAGTACACATGAACGCTCTATATGCCTCATTCATTCAAGCTATGTCATGCTGCATTGCATGCAGGGACGACACCTCCATCTTAAGTGGATCGGCGTCTACTAGGATACTAAAATTAATACTGATACACACACCTTTTGTTTCGTTTTGTTCTTGCCTTTAAATTAAATATTCACATTTTACATGGTATCGTTGAAGGAAGAGAAGCTCTATTGCATGGTCATTTGATGTTTGATTGTCATTGTATTGATATTCAACTTTCAGTGCCATAGAGGGGAATCAGAGATTGAGGGTCATATTCAGCGGACAGACACATACACAATGAGATTTTTTTCTATTTTTATTTCAACACATGACAACCAAAATCAAAACCCTTGAAGCGTGTAAACAGTTTTGTAGTGGCTGCGGCTGCCTGCAAGTTCTGATAATTCAAAAAACAATAAACTGTGAGAGTCATACTCACAAAGGTAAATCTCACCAATCTGAAAATGAGAAATGGGCAGTGGGTTTAATCAGTGATATTGATCATAGATTTACTATCCGGCATATTCTCGTCACCCCCTCAACCTGCTTCCCATTGTGTTTTTACTCATAGAAGAGGCGTAAAAAGTATGACATAGTTTCTCCCGAACGAGGATGTGAATTACTATGGCAATTTTTGATGCCACATGAATGGCCTACAGTGGCAACGAATTTGACAATCATGTCAGAAAATCAAAACACTACCTTCAACTCACTAACAGAAAGACAGCACAATCCTCTTAATATGGCGTCTCAACAAGATAGTAACCCCAGAACTCTTCTGAATGTTATTTACATACAAATAGATTTTATGTTATTCATGATTAGGTAGTTTCATATTTAATGGAAACTAGACTGCTACCCGTATTACTTTATGACCTGGCTACTTTCTGCCTTAAAAACAAATGTTTCAACCGAATGAAGGACATAGTTACAAACTAAGCCTCTATGAACTACATTAGTATGTAATTTAAGTAAGAAATGGCTGGTGCAACCTAAGAGGCGCTACTGAGATAATTATAATTTTAAAGATATTTTATTTGAGTGAAGCAGCCTTAGACCCATCTATTCATCCATCCAGACAGAGAGCTCATAAAATCAAGCCATACAGTATAGAAAAAGATTGATTTCTTCATATATATCTTTTCAATTGTCATTTTTTATATCGTCTAAATTTGCTATTTATTATTATAATGGTTGTGTTTAATTTCTGACATATTTTCATAACACCATTTTTTCACATCCATTTTATCTTCAAGGGCCAGACATTAAAGGCACAGACATGCTGAAAGTGGTTAATTTTATTTCTGTGTTTGGTATGCATCATTTATGAGTTTTTGTTTTGCATGGCTGTAACTTCAAGGTGAATGGATAAACTGACTGAAGTGCTGCACCCTCATTTCCCCCACACACAACACACACACACACACACACTCTCTCTATCTCTCTCTTTGTCTCTCAGTCTCACTTGTAAGACCCACATTCAAAACAAGTATCAAAATAAACAAAAACAACCAAACAAATAACTAAATAACTAAATAAATAATATATAATATATGTATATATGTATATAATATTCAATATCAATCAAATAATACACTATCAATCAAAAATGTCTCGTATGCTAAACAAGGCTGTAATTATTTGTTTAAAAATACAGAAAAAAAACAGTAGTTTGTTGTGAAATAGTATACGTTTTTAAAAGTATATTTCTGTTTTAATATATATTAAAATGTAATTTATTTCTGTAAGCTCATAAAGCTGAATTTTTACCATTACTTCAGTCTTCAGTGTCACATGATCATTCAGCAATCATTTAGATGATTTGCTGCTCAAGAGACATTTCCTATTATTATTAAAGTTAAAAACAGTTAAGATTCTCAATATTTTTAGAAACCGTGATACATTTTTTCCCAGTATTCTTTGCTGAATAAAAAAGTCCAAAAGCATTTATTGGGGAAATTGTATACATTTATTGTTTAAGTCCTTGCTGAGTAAAGGTATACATTTCTTTAAAAATAAATAAATAAATTAAAAATTAAAAATAAACTTTTGAATGATTGTGAAATCCATTAAAACATTAAAGAAACAGTCACATTTTCAGAGACACAATGATAAAACTTGCATGGAATCTCTGAAAATACCATAACTCTGATTGCTCTCTAACCACTAATAGTCTATTGATGAGGTCTATTGTTCTCGTCAAAGCAAAGCTGCTTTTCAAAAAGACAACTAAACAAATGAGCTAATGACATTCAACTGCAATGTAATGTACTGAACCAATATAGCTATATTTTGACATAATCCATAATGTGTGGGAGTGAACTTCATCCATTAATCATGCTTCAACTAAGACTTAGCCTGCAGTGGTATAACGAACCGTACCTCTTATTTTGGGATAGCGTAGTTACAGGAATAGCAATTGTGCTTCTGTTTGCCCACTCATGTCAGTTGTATGTGTGACTAAAAGACTTAGTCCTTAAAATGGATGCTATAATTAACTCCGTCAGAGGCAATGTTCAGCTAATTTAAATGACCAAATTAAAATCTGAGTTTCCAAAGAAGGCCAAATGCCTGGACCAGCTTACAACAGAAGTCCTGGGAAAATGTTACAATGTGCCTGACAATATCACAGAAGAGAATGCAAATCGCTAAGACGGTGTGGGAAGGGGGTGGCTTTCAAATCTCACTAAAAACTCAAAATCTCCCTGATATCATTTAATAGATCCCCCTCTCCTCTCTAATAACAGGCTTAGAAAGTCTTTACTAATGGATATCTGAGCTGATCCCATCTATCTCTTATAAGGCAAGGCGCTTCAACGAAATTACGCTCTCTCAGAAAACAATCAGCTGCCAGCAAGTGACTCGGGGTTACAGAGGCTTTCAGAGCAATATTACTGTCTCTCGCTGGATTGCACTGACTCAGTTCTCGGTATAGTGGCAAATGGGGCCCTTCAGCAAACACTTCCTCAAAATGTGGCCTGAGAACATTTTCAGGAAATGTGAAGAGTGTACTTTCAGGTCCTATTTTCAACTGTGTCGTTCACCTTTGAAAATCTAAAATCGCCAATGACTCTGTATAACAAACACTTTTCTCTAAACAAATCTGTAGAGATATTCAGCTGTCTTTGTTATCTTCCTTATGGCAGCAGATGGTCTGAGATGACAAATTTGTCGTTTTTAACAAAGATGTTGGTAACTTTGAAAGAAAATACAAAGAGTGCAGATTTGCAAGAGGTGGTTGTCTTACACCCTGACCCCCTGTCACCCATCGCCCAGATGGAAGTTTCTGAACACTGTGTTTTTATTGACTGGGTCACTAAATTGGTTCATGAGGCTATAGATTAAACCAGTGAAAGCATAAGAAGATAAGCAGGGCATACAGGGATAAAGAAAGAAGAGAAAGAAAGGAAGAGCTTTATTGAATCATTAAATCAAAACTATATTCTGGGTTTAATGTGAGTTAAACTCAGCACATGTGGCATAATGCTGATGACAAAAAATATGTTCCTTTTCTTTTAAATGAGAGGTTTACAATGAGGCACTTACAATAGTGTGAATTACAATAGTGTCAAAAGAAGTGAATGGGGCCAATCCACATTAGTTAACATAATTGAAATCCCATTTAGTGTAACCACAATATGAAAACAATACGTTGCCATAATTTATTGGAAAAATTGTATTAACCTCTTCTGTATGAAGTTTTATCCTGTCTTTAACTCGAATATATATAATATAATATTTTATAATATAATATAATCGTTTTTTTTTTGTTTTTTTGTTTTGTTTTTTACTTAAGGAGGGACAAGTCAAAATGAATTTTGAGTGTAATGAATAATATGACTTGTAACCCTGAACCACAAAATCAGTCACATGGGTAATTTTTTTGAAACTGAGATTTATACATCGTATGAAAGCTGAATAAATAAGCCGCAATGCATGTTTGGTTAGGATGACCTATATTTGGCTGAGAGACAACTACTTGAAAATCTGGAATCTGAGGTTGCCTTCCCATTTATGTTCGTAATTGTGCCCGCATTCACTCACTAAAATAAATGTTTTAAATATTTATGGTAGGAAATTTACAAAATATCTTCATGGAACATGATCTTTAATATCCTAATGATTTTTGACATAAAATAAAAATCATTAATTTTGACCCATACAATGTATTGTTGGCTATTGACACAAATATACCTGTTCTACTTGTGACTGGTCATATATACGATGATTGAGCTTAGCTTCTATTTAACCCGGAAATTTTATTACATAAGGGAAAATCCCTTTATGCATTGTTTAAAGGCAAAGAACAACTCAACATGAAACATATTTAAGTTTGATTCATTCCACCAGCCGGAAACTGAAGTCTCCCCAGGGGCCGCTATTGGCTAAAAAGCCTTCACCTGCTGTTAGCATCACATTGTCTCCCATTCATTTTGGTGTCATTTTGACAGAGAATAACTTTACATCTGAGGCGTTTAAAGACTCCATCTGTCCATTGTTTATTTCAAAAGAAACACGACAATGTATAAAATGCTCCATTACCTTGTCGTTATGACGATTGCGTCATAACACGTGACTCTCTGTCGCATAGTAGAGAAATTAACGTATAGACAGAAGTAGAAGCTCGCACACAATCGGGGGATGTGGAGGCATAAAGTCAAGGGAGAAACCCATAGAGAGTCAAAAAGTTGCTCCTGCTGTATGGACCGCTAATACTCACGCTCTCAGTCTCTGCAAGATTTGGAAGGGAATGATTCGGATTCCTCTTGTCACAGCTACTAGAAGACATACAACTGTGAGACAGGTTGCTCACGTCACATCTACAACGTCAAGCTCAGCTTGAGCCAGCGCTGTGCGCTTGGCAATCAGGAAGTGAGTGTTTCTAATTGACTTTACTTTTCTCCGTTGAAGTCTATGGGGTAGTTTCTTTTACGTCTATGCTTGGAACCACAATGAGACTAATTGAACAAGTAAAAATAGAGAACCTCTGTCAATCAGCTATTTATGGTTGCTTCTGTGAAAAACACTGATCGAAATTAAATCTGCTGATCACAAGGAATTCTGGTGCAAAAAAGAAAAAGAAAAAGCCTAGACAGAGTAAGTCTCCAGTAAACTGGAACTGTGCTTCTCTTCAGGCTAAGGAATGTCTCTTTCAGCCTCAGGTCAATTCACTTCCTCCTATTGAAACAGTAGCAACATCCCCATTTAAACCCCTAACCTTGAGCTTCCTGTTGACAGAATGGAAATCCCATGGTTCCAACACAGCTGGCCAGTTGAGAATGTTTCTTTCTGCTCATGCTGAGATGATTACACACCGGAGACTTGACAAAAATGAGTCGCTGTGTGACTGTGAGATGTGTGCTTCATGTCCAAATAGCATTAGCCCCTCAGCTAAGAAGAAAAAAAAATCTACTTCACAAATCAATTGTTTTTTATCATTGTCCCCGATTACCTGCCATGAACACCAAGGTGACCAAAATGTGCTTTCAATTGCGCCACCCCTGCCCTTTAACAGCATGTTTCAGCATGTGAGTGTAATCGGTTAGCAAAGCACAAATCTGTGCAGTGATTAAAAGTTCAGGGGTGCTGGTCCAAGCCTCTGCAGCTCCGTTTCTGAAGGTTTAAACACAGGACATGAGCCGAAGATTAGTATGGGCCTGGGAGGAAGCCGGGGCTGACGTTACGGAAATTACTGCAGGGCTGGAGCTGGTTGATTAGGACTGAAGTGATGGGATTAGCAGGCCTCTCCATTTTGGAAAGGTGTAGGAGGGGAGAACGACTTTGAAGCTGGCATTACTAATCACGGTGGGTGTGGTACTCTGGATACCATACATGGGGTTGTGATATCAGATATAAAAAATAAAACATGATACATTCAGCGTGACTAATTCCGCTAGCATGTCACTGATGTCGTGCCTAACAACCCTTCCTATGTGAATCTCACACCCGAACGCAGTCAGTGGGGAATGAAAGCACTCAATATATCAGTTCTTATATTTTGATTCTGATGTTACAAAGTACAGTTAATATTTTGTGAAATGCCATTTTTGTATTTGAAATCATATTTGCGAAATCACACTTTTTTTCTGGCTTCCCGCCATGAGGCAATTACCCACCCTTGAATATGCTTCCCACATTTGTTATTGAAAAAGGTATGAAGGGCAAGTAGGCCCATGATGAAACTCTCTGGCAATTTTGACTCTCTCAAGTCCTTAAACCTGAAGGGAATATGTTCCGGGAATTAATGAATTCAACATGTGAGTGCAAGGAAAGCGACATGAAAGTATTGACCGGGTCTGTTTTCTCTTACAACTGCGGCTGCATTCTTATTTTGTTGCTCTCTGCTCCGGGTCGTCTCTTCACACATCTTAATATCAAAAATAATGCACTAACTGGCTGTTGGATGTTGCATTGCCAGCACAGGCTCTGTTTGTCTAGCTGCCTCTTTGAATGTGGTGATAAAATTAGCATTAATATGCTTCCTAAAAAGAAAATTAGCAAGCGGCTTTGATATGTCTATGTATATATTTCTTTGTTATTGCATGAGGCAAAAAGTTTGGAATCTCTAATACTGACAACTTATTACTACAATACTGATTCCATTGTTCCCCAAATACAAAGAAATCAAAAGCCATTTTTAAACCTCAGACACCATCAAAAGCAAAAACATTTTAACTTGAATGAGTTTTGATGCTATTGTGTGCTTCATACTGCATAATTTAGCTGAAGTCAAACAGCCGATGCATTATTCCTCAGGCTCTTCTCATTAGCTTTTGAAGGGGTTCTTTGTGTTTCATTATTAAAACAAATTTTCACTGGTATGACCGTAACACAATTATTCTGAGACATGTTGCCAAAGCTAAAAATTACAGACTTTTATACTTCCATTGCTTCATCCCCATTGTGGCACCAAATCATTTGGACTCGGTATGAAAGTCTGATTACTTTAAAGGGGTCCATTTTCAGTAAGACTAAAGTGGAAGGAGGGTGATTCAAGCACATGCCTTACCATGCCAAACCATGCCCCAGGGTGAATTTAGGATCCCGTTAAGTGAACATTAATGTCTCGTTAAGATCAGTCCAAATGCCTCAAACATGCTGTACATCAGCTTTCTCTGAGGGCCTTGATGCGCTTGGCTGCTCACCAAGGGCAAATGAGAGATGACAAGAGCCCTGCTATTTTTAAAGCACACACTTCACAAGGCATCCACTGTTTCATGCAGTCTGGTGGGTGATGGTGCAAAGAATCTCTGCTGGACAGCGGCAGGGTTAAACACCACAGCGTGCCTGTAGGAGGCATAAGGAAAGGTCTCAGATGATAATGAGGAACATAAAGTTCATCTTAACTTCTGGAATGAGAAATCACAGCTGAGAAGTGAGATTTTTGTCCATTTAAATAGATATTTAAAGGGATACTCCCACTTTTTTTGGAAATAGGCTCATTTTACAACTCCCCCAGAGTTAAACATTTGGGGGATTTACCGTTTCCGAATCTATTCAGGTGATTTTCTGATATTTAGAAGAATATCAGTAACCAGACAGTTTCTGGTCTCATTGACTTCCATAGTAGGATTCCATAGTAGCATAGAAGAATATCGAGTCTGGTTACTGATATTCTTCTAAATATCAGAAAATTGGCTGAATGGATTCAAAAACGGTAAAACTCAACTGTTTAACTCTGGGGGAGTTGTAAAATGAGCCTATTTCCAAAAGTGGAGTATCCCTTTAATTATTTGTATAGAGAAAGATATATTTTATATATTTCAGATAACCTCGAAGATTATTACTAAAACCCTTGAATGAGTCATGTTCAACCAACTCTCTACCTTTCTTACACAGAACAACCTCATGGACAAGAGCAGCTTCTAGATCATACTCATCTTGCTGGATCTGTTGTCTGTTTTTTTTGACACAGTTAACCACGAGATCCTTCTGTCAACACTCATGGCGAAGGGCATCTCAGGATCTTACCTCTTTCAGGGTGTCATTTGTAAGTCGCTTTGGATAAAAGTGTCTGCTAAATGATTAAATGTAAATACTTTCATAGAGAGTACATTATGATTTTAAATGTCCACAGGTGTGTTATTTTTCTTAGTCATCTTTTCCTGTGTAGGGTTAATGAGTGGGGCATCCTGGACATGCGGCCATTCCATTACGAAGGTACTTGTTATTATGATTATTGAAGTTCATAAAATAATTGCTACATGTAACCTGCAGATATATTTCTTAAAATATGACACCTGAGCAGTGTTCTGTATGGCATTGAATGTCTACGGTGACAATAGCGATAAAAAGTAGCTTCAATTAAAAAAAGGTATGTGGAGAGAGTTGACCTTGACCATTTCTGTAAGACATTCAATGAGCATAAAATTCTTGCCTCAGTCTCCAAAGAATCATGTAACCATTTATAACTCTATCTGTCCAAGGTATCATCTGAATTGAACAGGTATCACAGAATGAAGCATTTCTTTAGTCATGTTAGCTAAAGGACACTAGTAATTTTCCACTTCATGCCATTTTGAATTTTGAAACAGTTTTATTTCCGGACTAGGGGGTGAAACTCTTTCTTCTCATTATTATAATCAAAATAGTTGTCATGCTTGTTTGTTACATTAAAATAAAAGCAAGGTTGACTAGAATTACACTTCAAAGACAGAAAGCAGATTTGAGGTCAATCAAATTTTGACAATTAGTTCTGCAGGGCAGTCTGAGCGAGGACTAAAAAGGATCAAAAGTCAGACAGACTTTTTCACCTGAGGCCTGTCATGGTGAAGTCTGTCAGCCATGTCTTCCAAATTGAAGGCCAATAGACATATTCGAAGAAATAAGAATATCCTCACAAAAGCCAAGACGCAGACAAACAAACAAAAGCAAATGTCAAGCAGGGCTGCACTTCAGAAATTGCCTCTCTGTCTAAGCACCCAGGGGTATTTATCTTAGGTCCCCTGTCAAAACGGCTCTGGCCATTCCTTGCAACTAATCCTACTAAACTGACTCTCTCCACTTAGATCAATGGGGCACGACGCTAAGCGCTTCTGACAGATACATACATCCGCAGCACGCCCCAGTCCCTAAACTCTACCCTCCTCTGAATGCACGTAGTAGACCCAGCAGTCCCCCGGTCCTCCGCCTCTTTCTCACTTACTCGTTTAGACAAGATCACAGATTCAGATATGACAGTCACAGCCTCTGAAAAATGTAATATCACTCTGAGGAAAATCTCTCAGGATTACTATAACTCCATTAACCTGTTTATCATGCTCTTTATTCTATAGGTGTGAATAATAAATCACTTTTGGTTTCCTCTCAGCGAGCGAGCGAGCTGAAACTTAATGATCTCCCACCTCCGACCCCCTCAGTATCTCTCTTTGCACTCTCGCTCCCCGTCTCTCTCTCTCTCTCTCTCTCTCTGTCTCTCTCTCTCTCTCCCTCCTTCAGTGGTGTAATGCGCTGCTTGCCTCACAGAGCTACTGGTGGTCAGGGGGCTGCGAATGTTATCTGATTTTCCAGAGAGGGCTTTGGAGCTGGACTAAAGAGGCTGGGACAATAACAGGAAGCGGCAAGAGGAACGGCTGGGCTGGGCTGATCACTTTTGCCACTGGAGTGGCCTGATTGTCCAGTGAGCAGCTCTGTTGGAGCTCAGACAGGTTCACATGCAGCTGGAAACAGACACCGCTGACCTGAAATTGAGGAGGATATAACTTGACTTTCAAATCAAAAGGGATTTTCAAATCAAGAACGACTGCTGAAGGGACCAAGACACCGGTAGGTGATTTTTTAGGCATATGTTATATATGCTTATATACATTATATATTGTCTTTCAACAGTTATATTTCAAGTCAAAGCCATGAAGTTCATTCAAAATGTTTACATGTTTTAATGACTGTATAATATGTACTGTATGTGTGTGATTTACTTTACATTATATTAAGTCATATTTCTAAAATGTATCTTAACAAAACAAAAACTCTCATTTGAATGATGCTTCCTGGACTAATAGGAAGGAAATTCCCAAGGAACACTGATTGCCCATGGGAAGACGTTGAACTTATCTGGATGTAACATATTACTTAGAGACAGAGAAACCATAATAAATCCTTTCACCATCTGTCCTGCTTTTTCTCAAAACAGCACAGCGGTTACAGGTTATTCTTAATGTCTTATCCCATATGCCCCTGTAGGAATAATGTTCAAGAGATGCAGAAATCAGTTCTATCTTATCAGACAAAGAAAGCCGATGATACAGATTATTAAAGGTCATGTAAAACAGCACAGTTCAGTCTATAAAACATGATTGACGCTATGCATATAGTTGTAAATGTAAGAGAGGTGTACCAGATGAGTCAGAGGTGGGAACAGGTGCAATGCACACACATCAGACTGTGACACCTTTAGTCTCTTGGAACTTGTGACATGGAAGATATGGGATATAATGGAAGGGAGAGTTGATGTATGTCAGGCTGAATTTCCTAGAGGAGAGAGTAGGCAGACCGCAGATTGCTTGAAGCTGCTTCATGATTAAACCTATTTTAATCTAAAGCCCACACATACACAGAGAGAGAGAGAGAGAGAGAGAGAGAGAGAGAGAGAGAGAGAGAGAGAGAGAGAGAGAGAGAGAGAGAGAGAGAGAGAGAGAGAGAGAGTCAAATGACTGGTTCAAACAACAGTTGCTTTGGGAATGATGTGCTTTTTAGTAATGTCAAATGATAAGAACAATTTTTATATTAAACACTTCAGTGTCAATGTAATGAGACTATATTGAGTCTCAATATAGTCTTGTGTCTCATCTAGAAAAGCTGTTGATAGCACTGCATTAAATAATAATACAACAATTTTATGCTGAAAGAGGTGGGTGGGAATTAGAAGAAAAATATGTGATGGTTAACTTATCTACTTTAAATAACAATCTAATAAAAAAATAATCTACTTTGTTTCCTATAAGAAATGTAATGCATTTAAGTCTTGAGAGTGTTAGAACTAAACTGCTGTGAGGCTGTTGTTTTTAATATTGCGCAATATAAAGCAACCAGCAGTTCTTCTAACTGAATATGAGCCATAGACACCTGTCAAAAGTTTAAACAGACAAGAAGTTAAAATCGAGTTACCAAACTTTAGAAAACAATATGACTTGTACAATATTTTGTATCAATGAAACAGAAAGAAGCCAAAGCAGAAACACAGATAAGTGATGTGGTGCTGTTACATCCAGTGATCTATTTCATCAAATATTAGCACTTATGGAACACTGCTCATACAATAAAAGTATAATCATAAAAGTTTTAATTGACTTTTTTTAACTCAAACATACTTTTTGAAATAGCCTATAAAACACAAATTAAACAATAAACACAAAAGTATTTAACTTAATTTATACGTATTTCATTTATGGATTTCTTCTTATAAAGAACTGTTTTGGCATTAAAAGTTCTTCAAAACTGAGTTCTATATAGAATCCCATTGAACCATTGAGTGTATTGTGCAGGGACAATGACATTTTGACATTTACATTTGCAGATAATATGTTATTTATTAATGAACAGCATTTCCCTTTTGTCCTTAATTAATTAATTAATTAATTTTATTTTAGGTTATTTTAATCAGACATGAATAAACATGAATTACAGGAACATCTGAGTAGGAATGAACTCAAAGTGTAGTAGATTTCTTATGCAATGCCCATATTTCTGAACCTGTTGTTATGAATGATGGCATTTTATATCTAATGTGAAAGTAATCATTTTGAGTGAAAAAGTCTCAAGCAAAACCCCCAAGAATTAGCAATTTGGGAACACTTAAGAAGCATTAAGATCCACCTCATCTTAATATAATCATCTAAATGAGTCTAACATAAGAATGGTCCATCAAGCTAAAGCGTGTTATCTGGGATGGGAATATCCTCTGAATTTTTCAGGCACATAGTAGTTTGGATAATGTATTAGTATAGGCTTTTACAGTGTCACACAGAGTGTGCAGTTTCCCATGATTTAAAAGCATGCAGTTGAAAGATTGTGCGACAGGAGGAATCCTAATGAGACAGACAATTAATAATGAAGGGATTTTATAGTCAGAGATAACAATGGATTTCTTTCTTTCTTTCTTTCTTTCTTTCTTTCTTTCTTCTTTCTTTCTTTCTTTCTTTCTTTGTTCGTTTCGTTTTGTTTGATTCGTTCGTTCGTTCTTTCTTTCTTTCTTTCTTTCTTTCTTTCTTTCTTTCTTTCTTTCTTTCTTTCTTTCTTTCTTTCTTTCTTTCTTTCTTTCTTTCTTTCTTTCTTTCTTTCTTTCTTTCTTTCTTTCTTTCTTTCTTTTCTTTCTTTCTTTCTTTCTTTCTTTCTTTCTTTCTTTCCTTCTTTCCTTCTTTCCTTCTTTCCTTCTTTCCTTCTTTCTTTCTTTCTTTCTTTCTTTCTTTCTTTCTTTCTTTCTTTCTTTCTTTCTTTCTTTCTTTCTTTCTTTCTTTCTTCCTTTCTTTCTTTCTTTCTTTCTTTCTTTCCTTCCTTCTTTCCTTCTTTCCTTCTTTCCTTTCTTTCTCTTCTTTCTTTCTTTCTTTTCTTTCTTTCTTTCTTTCTTTTTCTTTCTTTCTTCTTTCTTTCTTTCTTTCTTTCTTTGCATTTCTTTCTATTTAACACATCTTTCTATTAAACCCATCTAGGTTTGTGAGGCTAAAGTAACCATGGTTGAAGAATATGAATTAATGTAGGCTATATGTGTGTGCTCTGTTGTTGCATTCACATGGTCCACAGATAATGAAACTGTCTGCCTGGAGGCAGATGACTGAGCCTGGATGCTGGGCAGGTATCCTGGCTGTTTTATGTACCCTCAGCATGGGAGCTGATGTCCAGCAAGCTCTGAAAACACCCTCCATGCCGAGCACAGTACTCCAGAGACATAAGAGAGATTGGAAATGGGATAAACTTTATGTGTATGAGGAAACACCTTCCAAAACCCCACCTGAAAAAATTGGAAAGGTAAAGGTTCTAAACGTGCTAGTTTCGAATATTATGCTAATCAACTACTTTTTTAAATTTACTTCAAAGGTTATTGAAGAGTCTTCTGAGGTGTTACTATATAGAAAGGCCTAATGCACATAATCTTTATCCCCATTGTTTGACATTATGCTTTCTTTTTTTATATATCCCTTTCTCTTTTTAGCTGGAGAATACACTTTTCTCTGAGTTCACGAGATATAATCTCTCTGGAGAAGGTGCTAATGACATTTTTTCTGTAAATGACAATGGGGATATCTTGCTCAATGCAATGCTGGACCGAGAGAAGAAAAGTACCTACACACTCTCAGCTTCAATAATCAACATTAAAGACAGGATGATGGTGGACAAAGATGATATGTTTGTTATAGTGGTCCTGGATATTAATGACAATAGCCCTGTTTTTCCACCTGACCTCTCTGGATCTATCAGCGAGTCCTCTATAGCAGGTAAACAGAGTGTTATATGTTCCTTTTTTTTTCATGGTGGCCAGATGTGTGGACAGACAGATTCACCAAGAAAGACCGATGATGTGATACAACTTGAGCTTGAAATCATGGATTTATGAAATGTGGATGTTGCAATACTCTAAAATAATACAAAATAACAGCATTATTTTATTTTATGCAAGATAAAAAAAAGATAAAAATTAGTACACTTCTCTCATTTATCTATATCTGAAACTATCAAGTTAGAAAAAGTTGAATGGAACTATGATTTTTATTTTTGTGTTTACATTACGTTTGTAGGATCAATAGTAATGAGAGTAAATGCGACTGATGCTGATGATCCCACCACTCAAAATGGAATGATTGAGTACAGACTGCTAAATGGGACAGACCTCTTCAACATCAACCATAAAGGTGTATATTTCAATTATATTCACACACTACCATTCAAAACATTGGGGCCAGAAGGTTTTTGTAAAGGTTTTAAATGAAGTATTTTATGCTAATCATCATTTGATGAAAAATTTAATTTTTTTTTTAATTTATTTATTTATCTATTTTTGTAACTTATTCCAATGAGGGCATTCAGGATTTTCTGTATCATTACTCCAGGCTTCAGTGTCACATGATCCTTATAAAATCATTCTAATATGTTGATTTGCTGCTCAAGAAACATTTATTGTTATCATCAATGTTAAAATGATGTTTTATTATCTATATAGATAGATGGATGGATGGATGGATGGATGGATGGATGGATGGATAGTTTATGAGATAGAACTATTTTTGTACCATTATAAATATATATAATTTTTTATTTTTTTATTTTATTTTTATTTTTATTATTAATTTTTTTTTTTTGTAGGTGAAATCATTACATTGAGAAGTGACCTAGACCGTGAGAAACAGAGTCGGTACCTAATTGCTATACAAGCCAAAGATATGCCAAGTGTTAGGACTGGGAATTCTGCTACTACCGTTGTGACCATCAACATTAAAGACATAAATGACAACATTGCCGCCTTCAAGAAAGGTAAGTCAACTTAAAAACTGTAACTGAATATTTTGCAAAGACTCGTGTTAGACTAAATTACTTTTAGAGTCAGTGCAAACAGAACGTCATTTTTCCTGCAGGAAAATACCATTTTAATGTGAAAGAAGACAGCGAAATTGGATTTAAAATTGGGATATTAGAGGTGGAGGACAAAGACGAGATACAAAACAAAGATCCTACTTTTAATATACAACAATATGCTGACATGTTTGAAATCAAACGAAGTAATGAGAAAGATGGAATTCTTAGCCTCAAAGTGGTAAGTACTTCAAGCTTTAAAATGTTTTAAAAGTTATTAACCAACTTGTTTTTTAGAATGCTGTTTTTTCTTCCCTTATTAGTCAAAAACATAGTCTAGCACAAAGTATTTTACAACGTGAAAAATATATTGCCATTTTTAATGTAATCTGCATTTTACAGATCAAAAAATAACGGTAACGCTTCATTTTACAGTCCAGTTACCCATGTAAATACTATGTACTTATTTTAGTAACTACAATTACTGGGTAATAACTAGTACTAACCCTGAACCTACCCCTAAACCTACCCCTGTTCCATGTACTTACCTTATATTAGCCAGTACTTTCTAGGTAAGTACACTGTAAGTACACTGTAATTACTGTACTGTAAAAGGAAACGGTACCAAAATAACAATACCTGAACTAAATAATAATTAATAACCGAATATTAAAAATAATTAATTTAATTAGTTCTACTGTATGACTTGTGCATTGTAATTCTGAACATGCCTGCAGATTAATGTATAATGTACAGTACTTCAGTTTAATAATAATAAAAAATAAGAATGTAAAGTAACAAAGACAAATGTCTGAACAGGGTGTTTACAAAAGTAACTATCAGGAGGAAACTTAATCCTTAAATCCTTTACTCCCCCAAAAAAGAAAAAAAAAAAAAACCTTCTAAAAGGGGAACTACATTTCCAAATGGACTCCAGTGTTCTTTCTTGCTAAAGAAGTTATAAAAGCTTTTTCCATTGCCATGTATTCTATAGTAAAATTTAACCAATTTTTGATGTTTAATACATGTAATTGTTGTGTTTTTCAGTTCCAAGAAAAGCTTTCTTGGCAAAGCATTAGAGCAATATAAACTGGTTTTAAGTAATGTGCTGTAGAGTCAATTTCTGAAAGAACAGAGGGAAGGGGATTTGAATATTTAAGACTGTGCAATGCTGTTAATGATTTGAATCAAAGTTCAAATTTAAGCACTTGGGCCTTTAATTGTTATTTTCCTATTTTTTTTCTTTCCAATCACTCACAGCCTCTTGACTATGAACAAAGAAAGACGTACACTTTTAGTGTAAACGTGGATGCAGTACACAGTGTCTGCAAAAACAAGATAACCAAGGACCAAACCTGTTAAAGAGTGCCGAAGTGTCTCATCAATGTAATTGATGTTGACAGAACCACCTGTTTCTAGCCGAACTGAATACACATTCAACATCTTCGAGGGCCCCTTCAAGAAGCCACACATTGGAACTGTTTCAGCAAGGGATCCAGATAGTCCCGGTTACAAAATACGGTATAAAGTGACCTTTATTTTTATTCATGTATCAAGAAAGATGAAAGGCTTTCTGTGTTCTGCTGTACTGTCATAAGGGCTATACAGTAACACAGATGGCAAATAAGTACTGAAAATGAATCTAATGATCCCTTTAGGTACTCCATCGAAGACCCAAACTGCCCTGTATCTGTGGATCCTGTACAAGAGACATCTGTTTTTGAAGTGGCAACTGGACAGGAGCAAGAATCCTTAACACACTTTCCAGGGTTACAGCACATGAGGATAAAACCAAATGGTAGGATATAAACAAGCTTTCACAACTTACCCATTTGCAGTATCGGTTACACTTTATTTCGATAGTCACATTAGAACGTTCTACTAATTATAAGTATTTTTTCAACTATGTGTGAACTAACTCTCATTAGAGTATTAGTAAATTATAGTAGACTGTTAGTAACGACTGTTGGGTTAATGGTTAGGTGTTAGGCTTTGGGTTTAGGAGAGTAAGTCGACTTGTAGTCGCCAAGTTACTTAAAGTCAGTTGAATGTCTGTTGGGGGACCAACAAAATAAAGTGTTAGCAGAAATTAATCTGACAGTCTACTAATACTCTAATGACAGTTAGTTGACATGTAGTTGAAGAGTCACTTATAGTTAGTAGAATGTCTAAAGTGGACTATCGAAATAAAGTGTTATCAAAATCCTGGATACTGTTCTGTTAAGCTGTGCTAATTATTGTCGTTGTTGTTGTTGTTTGCAACTTTGGTTAGTTATTCGGTTAAATTAAAATGAACGCAGTAGCAAATTTTGGTTGTTGAATTGTTGTAAAAAACTAGACAAAGAGCAGTAATATACTGTATGAACTTTTGAGTTCATAAACACATAGAAGTAGGTAATAATAGGTTTTGATCGCAAGATTAAATAAAAAATCTCATCATCATCATCATCATTATTATCATCATCACAGACAGTTTGTTAAAAAAACACTTATTATTTTTTTTCTTTTATCTTCTCTGATTTCTCAGGCCTAAAGTCCTATGCAATGGTTAAACTAAAGGTTCTTGACATTAACGACAATGAACCAGAACTAATTAATGGGAGCTACGTGTATGTTTGTGAGAGTGATAAACCTGGAACAGTAAGTAATGACCTAAATACATTTCACATTATTACATTTATAATGACTTTCCTTTAGATGTCTATTTCCATAATCCTTAATTCATTACACTTTTGCAGGTCATTGGACTATTGGTGCCTACGACAAGGATGAAAATTCAGGCAGGTTCCGCTTCACCCTGGCAAAAAGAGCTCAAACTTTTCCCTTCAAGATAACCAAGGTAAGAAAAATATATTCACTAAAATTGTAGTAGTGCGAGTCATGTCTTCAACCAATTCATCTACCATTATAAATATAGGATAATGTTTGCAACATTGAGTTTAAAAAGGGTGTTTCTAGTGCAGGTATACATTTTCTTCATGACAGACATCAAGATTGTTTTATTCTTAGTCCCTAAACTACTCCAAAGCAAACTAACTGCTGATTATTTTTAGTGTAATCAGGCATAAAAAGAACAGAAATAAACCCACCAAAGTACTCTAAAATTCATTGGGTATAAGCTTCCTAAAAGCAGCAGCCCTGCACAATAAATCTATGATCTGACACTCATGTTCTAAATGTGCCAGACTGAGGAACATTTTCAGAACACAGGTTTCTTTCCTCGCAGCTATATAATGAAGTAAAATGACAGATTCCTAATTTTAAACTGGCAGAAGTAGGTTGTTAAGGTGCCTTGACTTGAACTAATACACATGTCTTGGAGTTTAATTTGAATAAAAATTATATATCAGCATGTTTAAATGCTTTTTAAAGAATCACCGACTGAAGTGACACTGACTGCAGAAAATTCTGCTTTGTCATCACAGTTAATTAAAGGTGCCCTAGAATGTGAAATTGAATTTATTTTGGTATAGTTAAATAACAAGAGTTCAGTACATGGACATGAGATACAGTGAGTCTCAAACACCATTGTCTTCTTCTTACTTAAATCTAGTTTTTGAAAAACACCCCTGAAAAAATAGGCAAATCTCCACAGGCTGTGACGCAACAGTTGTACGACTCAAAACATTTGCATATGCCAGCCCATGTTCAATGACAGGCAGAACTGCGCAGCCGAAGCATGGCAGCTGATCAGTGTTCGGATGTACACATGAAGACGAAAGTATTTTTTAGTTCCTTCATCTGAGCCTCTGAAGAAACAATGGGTTAATTTTATTCAACTTGGGCCAAAAGCTGGCCTCGGGTATCGAGCTACCAAGCAACACTTTCTGATGTGTAATTGTTGTTCAAGTTCAGACAGGTAATCTCACTCTCAAAATCGTTCAATATATCGTTTATGCATCAGTAAGTCAAGCCAGTGACTTAAATATCAATGGTGCATCGTTTCTTTAGTAGGATGAAAAAAAGTATTTAAATTGTGAATAAATTATATACAGAAAGCGATCAAAGAACAATCTTTCCACACAGCAAGTTTTATCTGGACTCTAGCCAAACTCGATTATGAAATCAATGACGCACGTTACACGGCACAACGAAGCTCTTACTGTATTTACATGATCGTGTCTGCATTGGTGAAAGCATTAGAGAGAGTGCAGAAACTGCGTTGCAATGATAAGATCTTCATCCTCACAATCGACAGACTGTCCTCTGCTTGCTCAATGCTCATCACAAAAAGATTTTATGTGATGGGAATAGATGTAAATACTTCCAAAACATCTCACGATTTGTTCATCTCGATAGCTGTAATGGTAAAAACATATAATAGCTGTAGTAAAATTATTCGAGAGAGTTTCACATGTAATAGCTATTTCATAAGCAAGCATGTCAGCCAATCACAGAGGCCGGTTGCACACACAGCAGACACGCCCCTTCAAACAGAGTGTTCAAATCAGAGGCTAAAATCAGGCTAGGAAAAATGCCTTTTATATCTAAAAATCTAAAAAACATACTAACATTATAAGGGCATCCCAGGAAACATTATAAAATAATAAAAACAAAAACATTCTAGGGCACCTTTAATATAAGGTTTCACTTTATTTCAATGGTCCACTTTTGACACTCTACTACCTGTAAGTAACTTTGCAACTACAGGTCAACTAACGTAACTTAAGTTAGGGTTAGTATAAATAGTTGCGAAAATTACTAATAATCAGTAGAATATTTGTTGAGGATTATCACAATAAAAGTGTTAGCAGATATTAAGCACAGTCTACTACACTCTAATGACTTGTAGTTGCATAGTAGTAGAATGTCTAATGTGGACCTTCGTAATAAAATGTTTCCAAAAATCCAACGCTCATCGCACGTCCAATTCGAACAAATTCATACGAGTTCATATGAGTTTAGTTTGTATAAACCCCGGTGATGGGCAGGTTTAGGGGCGGGGTCAGGGCTAGGTGATTCGTACAAATTCCAACGCATTCTCATCCTTTAGCGTCATATAGAACGTTATGTTATCGTTAATATAACACGCGCTGTGAGGGCTAAGTTTAGGTGTGGGGTAGGGTAAGGTAGTCTCATATTCACGCTTAGAATTTATGACGTCTTGGGTTTGCGTGTTATATTAACGATAAAGGGTGCCATGTCGTTTTGTCATATAGCGTTTTATGTGATGCTAAAGGATGAGAACGGGCTCACAAATTCACACAAATTGGGCTACTCATAAAAAATTTTACAATTAAGGAAAAATTGGATGAATTCGGTCAAGTGAATTAGTCTAAATTCGTATGAATTATCGGGTTATAATCGGGTTGAAAAATCTTACCGATGCCAAACTTTTGAACAGTAGTGTTTATTTTATTTTATTCCAAGCTATGTATTCAGTGACAACAGAATGTTTCTTTTTACAACTGCAACTGCTTTCCTCAAAATGTGCTGGAATAGCATTTCATTTCATGCCACACGAATGCCAAAGTAAAGATTTACTCTTCCTGCTATTGTGTAAAATGGGATATTCTTAAGCCTGGTTGCATTGAATTGTCACAAGAATCTCAGCAACATTTCCCTCAAAGCATCAACAGAAAACAAAAGCAGAGTTCGATGACAACAATAGCACAGCTGATTAAAATGATTGTGCTTTGCACCTGTGGCAAACATAGCCAGTAATTTCCCTTGAATAAGAGTAAATTTAATGACTGCATCTCTTCAATTATTCATATTCATTGTAGACAACACTTCGAGCATTATACTGAAGCAAGGCGGTTTCAGTACAGAGCACTCAGTGGAACATGTGCTCGAAATCGGAAATCACTGATGGAGGTACACCAGAAATGAAGAGCATTAACCTACTCCCGATTAAAGTGTGCAAATGTCAGCCGGGACGACGGATGGAGTACTGTATGGCCTACGCCCAGACCGGAATGAGCGTCAGCGCCCTCTAGCCATTCTTCTCTGCATCGTCACCATCCTGGGTATGTTTACACACATCTCTTATCTCATTTGATTTTCTTCTTTCCGTTGCAACCATATCCTTGCAAGGCCAGCGACACATTTTTATTCTTTTGTGTTTTTTTGTTTTAAGGCAAAAAAAAAGGAAACACATTTTTAAAAACCAAAGGGATCATTTAATTAGGCTCAGCAAAACAGGTTATGAAGGATTCATGACATGACATGAGAGCTATCATATTAATAATACATGCAAACATTTTAAATCCTGTCTTTGAGGAAAGGCTTTTCTCTGTAATTTCCCAAGTGGGGACAGTGTTTATTTAATTCACAATCTTTGGATCCTTTTAGTGGTGTGATTATATAAATAACCCAGGGAACAGTCTAAATAAGAGGCACTTAGCTCCATATTCACTGTCATTGTCATTGTTAGATAGTTCACTGTATGTGATGAGTTGTTGTGTACTCTTAGAAATAAAGGTACAAAAGATGTCACTGGTGCGGTTCCTTTTTTACATTATTATTAACTCTAAACGGTGCATAGACGCATAGTATTCCTCTATTGTAAGTCTCTTTGGATAAAAGCATCTGCTAAATGCATGTAACACAGTCTCATCCCAAGTTGTCATATTACTGACGTCTTGGGACGTCTTTTGACCATACGTCAACATACGCCTTTTCAGGGTACCCTTAAACGTCGGTCAGTTGGCGATCCCGGGTCGAATGTAAAGTGTACCTATCAGTACCGAAATGGTACTGATATCAGATGAAGTGTGATGAAGACATTTTTATTTGCGTCTGTACACCTTTTCTGAAGTAGAAGTTTACACTTGCATTTGCGTATGTGAGAAACAAGAGAGAAGTAATGACAATTAAAAAAAAAACAATCCTGTAGTCACACCATGAGATAGACGAAAAGTGTTGAGGTTCATGTACTCCCGTGATAGTGAGAGACTTTCAATACAACAGCTATTTTAAAATTCTAACAGGTTTCACTTTATGTTTATTTACTTGTGCTGTCAATACAAATTTCATTATGAGTTTAGATTACAGAAATAAACTGGAAAATATTACAATTATTATTTGTGAAAGAAAGACAAAAAGAGAGATTATATTGATATTGTGTTATTTCTCTTATATTAGTCATCGTCATCCTCATTGTGTTGCGGAGGCGCTATCAGAACGACGTTTTGGTCACCAAGTCGTCTGGCGAGATCCACGAGCAGCTGGTGAGTTATGACGAAGAGGGCGGTGGAGAGATGGACACAAATGGTTATGACGTCTCCATCCTGACCTCCGCCTGTTACGACAGCAGCTTTCGGCCTGGCGCGGGGCCTTCGCTTTATGCTATAGTGAAGAAACCTCCTGCTTGTAAGGGCGACATGGCCGTGATGATCGAGGTGAAGAAGGATGAGGCGGACCATGACCGTGATGGGATTCCCTCACGATACTTTACACATCTATGGTTATGAGGGATCTGAATCCCTGGCCGGTTCCCTCAGCTCTGTGGACTCGTCCTCCAGCGGATCCAATTTGGACTACGACTTCTTAAATGAGTGGGGACCTCGTTCAGGACCCTGGCTCAGCTCTATGGAGTAGACGGCTCTGATACCGATAGCTCCTACTGAGACTGAAGCCCATTTTCATCAGGTGACCGTCCTAGGAAAGACACATGGAGACTACTGTCTTCTCTTCAAGGGAATTTTTGTAAGGGTCCCTTTAAGATAGTGATTAAGAAGTGCCAATGGGCTTTATGCACAGTTGCACTACTTCCTGAACTTCAGCCAGCTCCTTGTTTCCTGTCTACCATTATTGGGTAAAATTGATTAATTCAGGTGTGTCTGATTATTGTTGCCATGACTACTGAGGTCAAGCACACCTGAATTAATCGATTTGGCCAATAATGGCAGACAGGAAACAAAGAGCTGGCTGAAATTCAGGAAGTAGTGAAGCTATGCATAAAGCCAATACTCGTTTCCTTCAAGCATTGTTATGAAATTATGATGAGCACCACTACTGTATTTGTATTTTCATAGAATAAGTGAATGTTGGTAGAATAACTTGCCTTGGTATTTTAGACTGGTTTTTGTCTTTGTGGAATTTTATAAAACAGCATTGGACACTGGTTGGACAAACTCACTTTTAGGCTGTATTATCTTTATAGCAGATTTGAAATTGTGTTAACACAATATATGTGTTCTTTCAGTGGCGTAGCTTTGATTTTGATATTGGTGGGGACGGGGACAACAATATATAAATACATTTTGATTGAAATTATAGCGAGCCTAAGTCCCGCTCAGTTCTGGCTCATAGGACCTTATTTCGGAAAAAAAAATATGTGTGGTAGTCATTGGCGAGAGACATCTTTTTATTCTGTCTGAACTGTGCCCTGAATTACACATATGAACGTTTCTCAATTTAAAAGGTAATTCTGAAAGTCAAAAGCGTCGCAGTTTGTCATAAAACAGAAGAGTAACATTTCGTTTTGTGTGAAAATCGCTCAATGAACTACATCTCTCAGGAAGCGAAACAACGAGCGAGATCCACTGTTCGTGTGTGTGCAGTCTGGTACAAAACACTCAGGCATGACGGCATAACGTTACGATTATAACGCAAGACAATAGAAACAGTGACATACATTAGCCTCAGTAAAGTTATCTTCATTCATTGAGAGAAAATGTGCGCCTTTGGGGTTTGTAGTCTTTGTAATTACGTATTTTCACAGTCTTATACCTCAACGGTTTTACATCAAACTGTGACTTTCTTTACTTTACAATGTATCTTTTAAATTGACAAACATATGTTTAATTCAGGGCACAATTCAAACGAGATCAAAATATTTGTTGTCTTTTATTGTCCATTGACTACCATACAATATTTTTCCGAAATAAGGTCCCATGGTGGTCGACCGGAAAGGGAGGGACTTAGGCTCTCTATTGCTAGGGATATATCAGTGTCACTGGATATTGGTAGGGACACGTCCCTCAGCGTCCCTACTAAATTTTGCACCCCTGTGTTCTTTCTTGTTCGCCATTTTGTGGAGGATTTTTTTTTCCTCCTAATTGCCTATATTGTATTACTCAATCCAATCTCATGAAAAAGCGTAACCATTTTACTTTTTGGCAAATTGATAAGAATTTGTATGAATTAGTATGATAAGATTTGTGTGAAAACATTACCCACCCCTAAACCTAACTGTCAGGGAGTGGTAAATAGACAAATTAATACAAATTTGCATCCAATTTACCAAAACTTTAAAGTTACTAGTCGCAATGTTTCTGTAAAAACCCTCAGTTTGTGTTTATCTCTTTTTTTCTATGTATACAAATGTTTTCTTGACTTATAGTCAGAGTAATTGGAAAGCCAGCATTGTTCAGCAGACTCTTCTCATCAGGAAAACTACTGTATTGCCATGGGAGCAACAGAGGAAGTGGTGATAACAGTACTTTGAAAGAATTAAAGGCTACTCCAAGTTTATTTGACAGGAATCATCAGCACATCGATTGTTATGTATAAACCCCAAATCTCAAAGGTCAACCATAATAAGGCAATTGCAGACGTCTCAGGAAATGTAGTGAGTTGTATGCCTGTTGAAATGCGAGAATTGGTTTTTAATAACTGTACTACAATGTGAGTCATAAGTGTGGCTTTTTAACAGCATCAAATGAGAATAATGCAAGGCTGAAATTGCTAAATGTTATTTTGATGATTGTTAAACCAAAACATGTTGCAAGCCAGCCAGTGTCTTGACAATATTGTTCATCCTTCATTGAAGACTAAATAGACAAAAGGATCTCCTTCCATTGAAAAAAAAAATTGTAAACTGTCTTTATACCTTAAACAATTTACCTCTGTGCACAAACCTATTTCCCCCTTTAACCATGGGCACAATATGTGGAAGCCACCTTCTCCCTTTCCTGTAGGGAATTACACGCCAAGAACGGTTCTACCGTCTTGTTTAAAATGACCAGCTTCATCACTAAAATGTCAACTTCCTGTCTGTGTGAGCACAAGGAAACGCACTTCCTGTTCCCTTATCTTTCAAGTGTATGGAACAGATTGAAAACTTTTTCCTGTTTTCTCGTCTTGGAGGGATAAAGAAAGACAACTTCAGGAGAGGAGGGAAATGCTAAAGAACAACATAAATCACACTGTCTTGGTTATAAAGCATTGTCCTTCAAGACAAAAGGTGCTGCTCTTGAATGTTTTTTTTTTTTCACCATACTATTTAATTTGACTGTACATCTGTTTTCATCATTTTCTTAAATTATTTTAGGGGAATATCCTATTATTCTAAATGTATCTTTATCATTCTGGTTGTAGAATTAGATGTTTAATCAATATACTGTTTAACTGCTGGGCAAATACTATTACTTAAGTGAAAATCATAAACTGCTCATTCTCATAAAGGAAATGATGTTTGGTATTTCTCAAGTAAAACAATGTACAGAAAAAATCTGGAACTGTTTCACTGAAATAAGTTGGGGCCTTCATTAGACTGTATATGTGATTGTTCCTTATGTATGCTTTGAATTAGCGCTTCTTGACATAATGGCCTGTTTAAAAGTGTATAGTGATGTATGAAAATTTGTTCTAAACAAACAGATTTGATGACAAGGGGTCCAGTAGATGTCAGTGTTGGGCAGTCAGACTAAACATTTCAATATGTGGTTCTTTTGTATGTGTCAGAGGGTCAACAATATGTGCCTTTTTTCTATTGTTTCTATTGTTAAAATATAATTTTTTGTTTTCTCTTTTAAAACTGCCAATTTTGTATTTGAATAAACTTCATATTCCATAATATGCTTTCACTATTCTTAATTTAAAATAAATGGTAGAATATAGTTTAATGAGAAAAAATGTGTAAAAAAAAATGAAATAAGGGCTCTTTTACCTCTGAACAATAAAGATAGTGTCTCATTAAAGCAATGTTGTCTGGGTAGCAGAATGTGCCTTGAGGTGAAAATTCATAATGTCTGATGTTTATCGAGCAGACAAACAGATCACACAGATAGCAGCACATTGGCGGAAATTCCACAGTGATGTCACACCTCAACAAATCTGTGAGACACTGCTGGGACTTTCTGACTTAGCCATTTATAGTATTCACCGATCAAAGGGCTTTCTTACAATGAACACAGCTATAGCTATAATGAGGAAAAATGTGTATGATTTATCATTACCATTTTTCTTGTACTGTCTTCTAAACGAGTATTATTTTCAGTAACCTTAGTTACACATCTGTGAAAGAGTTTGGGATCATTAAGATTGAAATAAGTACTGTTGCTTATCAATGTAGCATTTATTTGATCAAAAATCAGATTGACCATGGCCACTCTTAATAACACCACTCACATGGCTGTGCACTTGTAATGACAAATCAAGGATGTTAAGAGGCTAAAAGCAGGTTTAGAACTTGCCCCATTGAAGTCAACAGGGTGTGAATATTAAAAAGAGAATAACACGGTGTAGGCAACATTGATTTTGTCGTTATCTGTACTGACAGCACTCCAAATGTTTTTGTTCAGTTCGAATTAATTGTCATTAATCTGAGAGTTACAATCAAGAAGCCAACATAATACAGGTATTTTTTTAATCTTATGCCATTGACCTTATTAAAGGGTTAGTTCACCCAAATTTGAAAATTAAGTCATTAATTACTCACCCCCATGCTGTACCAACCCCGTAAGACCTTCATTCATCTTCGGAACACAAATAAAAAGACATTTTTGATTAAATTTGAGAGCTGGAGCTCCTATGGGATTGAAACTTGATGGCCCAGAAAGTCATTGAAGAAAATGTTTAAATATTCCATGTGACTACAGTGGCTCAATTATAAGTTTATCAAGCAACAAGAATACTTTCTGTGCTAATAAACTACTTTATTCGACTATTCCTTTTCTTTCTTTCTGGGCCTGAGACGAGAGTTCAAGAGATTGCGTTCTTATACTACTTCTTGTTCAGTTCTCGCGAATGCGTCGAGGAAATCTCTTGAACTCTTGTCTCAGGCCCAGAAGGAAGGAAAGGAACAGTCGAATAAAGTCGTTTCTTTCTTCTTCTTCTTCTTCTTCTTCTTTTTTTTTTTTTTGCACAAAAATTATTCTCGTTCTGTCACCTGATGGAGTTTTGGTTCCTTGCCACCGTTGCCTTGGCTTTTGCCTTGCTTAGTTAGGGGCATTTAATATTCATCAATATTATTGATCTGTTTTGTATTTTCATGTTATCACTGTGAAGATGCTTTGATACAAACTGTATTGTAAAAAGCGCTATATAAATGTATCCAGAATAAGTATGCTATGCCTTTTGGTCATGTGATGTGATGGGGTGGCCAGTAGTCGGGGAGCCAAAAGTCTCAAAAGCTCAATAAAATGGGTTGAACATGACATGGTCTGCCATACTTTTTATTTTGTGACCCTAAGAACAAATAGATTGAAAGATCCGCTCTGCCAGAAATATAGCGGAAATAAATTCTGGCCATTTTAGTGCAGGCACCCTATATTTTTTTATCGGAAACAATGTGAACAATGTGAAACTATTTTTTTCATCAGATCCTTAGTGGGTTGTTGAAAAATGAATTCCAGAGACACAGACCACATGTGCTGACAACATCCACTGAAAAAAAAAATAACTCTTAAAACACATTTAATATTATTACATTTAAATTTATCATATTTATTACATTTACAATTATACTACACATTATCACACAGAATATTAGGCTAAATAACTGTTAAGCCAACTAGAAATATTAAAATAAGCTGAAGCATGTGTCCAGCATCATCGACGGTGCCAACTGGCAGTTGCGGTCGATAGGCTGTCTATCTATATGATGATGTCTATGCACTCACATAGGCCTACCTCTTATAATGAAATTTGCAGCAATTCGTGAAACCTTCTTCTTCAACGCCACCTCCACCAAATAGTCAACCAGATATTATAACTTCTCATTTCGCTCATTTCTTTACATTGGACATTTTCTTCGCTGTGAGTAAGTGTCGTAAATCAAAAGTAGCATCGCAAAACAGAATTATCATTTGCGCATGTGAGTTTTCTACTGCGTCTACTACGCATGCGTGAGAACGGATCGTGCAGGTGGAACAGATCGTGTACTGACACTTCTTTCAACTTTCTGATTGATGCTCTGGGGACGTACAGTTAGAGCAAGGGAAACAGCGCTGCATTATCTCAAGTTTCATTGCTCTAATAAACTGACCAGTGTAACTAATAGGGGCCATGTCGAAGGGCCCAGCATTAAAACCGGAAAAAGAGTAAGCCCAATTCAGCACTTGTGGGTAGTTCGGTAGAATGAAATGTCCTTATACCTTTATATCCGACGGTGACTCGCGTTGCGTGTGGTGCTGGTATACGTCTTGCAATTGCGCCCTGCTTCATACCACAGTCATGTTATTCACTCATCCATAAAAGATCCATCAGATTGAGGACAAGATCCAGAATTCATCTTAAATGCAGAATATATCTTATTATTAAACACCTTTGCTATTGTAAAAGGTTAATGACCTCTGGTGGTGAAAAAACCTGCATAGTGTACCTTTCGCAAAAAAAGTACTTACGCCAAACTTTTTAACTGTAGTATAATTTGGAGAAGTCCTACATCCAAAGTAGCAAGTTAAAAGTAGTAAATCTCTATTTCCACTCTAGATTTCTAAAAAAAAATATTTCCCAGATTTAAAAGTAAAAAAACATCAGAACTCAGTAACATCAGAACTTAACATCCCATTTTTCAGATTCCATTTTTCAGAAATAGACATCCCATTTTTCATGAATACATTTTTCACGATCATGATTAAAAAAAAAAAGAAAAAAATGTCCATGCATTATATTGTGAAGACAAAATGTACACCTACAAATACTGTATACTGGACAGGGCAGAAATTAAAAGAAAAAAAGGTTTTTTAAATTAACTGAATGATAAAATGTATCTTTTTAAGCTTCACTGCAATATTGTCAGTTGGGTTGTTTCAGAGTTTGGATTTAACTTTGTTTTAAATTTTACACACTGTCATAGCGTTGTGAATTTGTTTCATGTTGCTCAAAATCTGCTAAAATCTGTGGAAAAAGTCTGTAAAATCACAATCTCGCATGATAATATTCACACACTCCCCATTCAGAGCCCTGTACACTTTCAAACAGATAGGCACAGAGAATACGAAGGAAATATACAGAATATGCATGCAAATCACATCGTCATATTTCATCATTTCTGGATCATTTAGTGCTTAATTGAAACAATAAATGAGGATTCAAAACAGCAAATAAAGCTTTCACTCTAAGTGTAGTTTGACAACATGAACACAAGAGGACAGCACAATATCAACATTTCGAACACCTTGAAAGCCAGACAATCCATTTTATTTATGCAGTATGAAAATAAATTATTTTTATACAACGAAACTTAAGGAGCATCAGGACTAGTTTGTGATTTTCATGTATTTGTTTTTGTTTGTTTGTTTTGTTTGTGATTTATGGGCATACATTTTTAAACAAAATTATTGAAGGCGCAATGTGTAATATTTCTGAGGATCTACTGACAGAAATGCAATATAAGATCCATAACTATGTGTGGATCTATTCAGTGGTGTATAAAGACCTTCCTCAGTGAACTGTTATGTTTGTATTACCTTATGAGACATTTATATCTACATAACCATGGGCACCCCCTTCTATGAAGGTCGACATATTGTGACATGTTTCTACTGTAGCCGTCAGCGAACAAACAGCGCTACATAGCGTATTTCAGTTCATACTGAGATCTAAAGAGAAGCCACAGAAAGCTAGAAGCTAGCCATAGACACCGTGCGTGAGTACTGACTTTTCCCTTGCCAGTGGTGTAAAATATGTTGTTGGATTGTTTCATGTAATTTAGTTCTTCTCCCTCGTTGTGTTATGGCTTTGACAATCAGCTGATTAGTACTATTGACCGTAGTAATGTTAACAGTAATGTTACAGGAGTCACCAAAGAGTTTGATCGCAAAGAGTTTTCAAAACCAGAGAAAAAAATATATATAAATATATATTTTTATTCATGATTATTTATTAATTTGTGTGTAGTAAATGGTGTCTAGGGGATGTGGAGGTGCGGGCGCTTGTTACAATCACGTCATTTTTGCTGCGCGCAGCTTTGCGCTCATGCGGGCTCATGCAATTTTAAACAATGCTTTACGCTTTTAGCAGTTCAGCCACAGCCCTACAGCATAACAGCTCATATTAGCCAGCTAAATTTTTAGAAAAAAATATGTAACATTAGTTGGATAGTTTTATGTGGTTCATCTCCCTTGATGTATGATGGGTTAGCTATGTGAGGAGAAATGTGCTGGTTACGATTTCGTGAAACAATCAGCTGATTACTATTATTATATTATATATTAAGACCCTTGATCCTCACCTGTCTATGGCTTTGTAATCTTTATCCATGATGTGGTTTATAATGGACTGTGGTACAGAAACAGTAACAATGTTTCACACTCTTGGCTTACTCTGGCTATTCTCTGCTGTCTAAGACGACAATATGTTTGTCCAGTTTTAGAAACATCATAGCTTCTTCGAAAGGGAGGGGGAGCAGTGGGCTCAGCCATTAGTGCAACTCCCAACTGAACCGTTAAAATCTACACACTGCACCTTTAACATTTTTTGAGGAAGGAAGGGTTAAATTGAGCATACAGTATAGTAACTGTAAATATATCCATAAGGTTACAAAAAAAAAAACTATTTGAATAAATGCTGTTCTTTGAACTTTCATCAAAGAAAATATATCACCATTTCCACAAAAAAAAAAATGCATGATGGTATGTAGGGCTTAGGTTAGTGACCATACACTACTTTTCAAAATGCATTCTGGGATACATTGAGTGGACCATATATGGTTTAATAATCATCACTATACATTCGGACAGCACTACAAAATGGCGAGCTCACTATATAGTCCACTATATCAGTGAGTGATGGGTGATTTCGGACACAGCTTGTCATTATTGGACAAATTGATTAATCCAGGTGTGCCTGACCTCAGTAGTCACAGCAACAATAATCAGACACACCTGAATTAATCAAGTTCGGCCAATAATGCCAGACAGCAAACAAGGAGCTGGCTTAAGTTCAGGAAGTAGTGAAGCTGTGCATAAGGTCAATTGATTTTGTTTGTTTATTTACTGGAAAATAATAAGAAATGTTTCTTGAGCATCAAATCATCATAATAAATTGATATCTGAAAGATCATGTTACGCTGCAGTATTAGCTGTTTCACAATATTACTCTTTTTTGCAAACTTTTACACTAGTGTGTTTTCGTTTCACTATGGCAACACCTGTCAGTCTACACTACTCTGCCATTTTCGACCCTAGAAATGCTGCCAGACTCCCGCTTGAGTTCGAAAACTCCAGAGTTACATTTCAGTGTCAGACGGACCAAAAAAGGAGGACGAAAACGAAGGCATGGGTTCCCACTGTCACAGATGGAACAGGAGTCAGAGATGTGGTAAGTAAAAGTGTTTTATTTACCAGGTTGCAGATCCAGACAGAGATAATTGCAGTCATTCGCAAAATTATCAACTTTACGTGAGTTGTCCCTTGGCATGTCACAGCACAGATGAATCCAATGTTTTGAGGAGATTCTTAAGAATGTGCAGCTGTCAATCACCACGCCAGTGTGGAGACTGTTATTCAGAATTACAGATTCTACTTTTGGAAGTATGACCAACATAAGAATTTCCCTAAAATGTAATCTGAACAATTAAGTAACATCCACTATTGTTCTGACCAACTAAAGAAAAAAAAAAAAAAAAACATTGCAGTAAATCAGGCTGATTAAATATAACGTCTTTTATCACATCACGTCAAACAGTGCAAATTATACTTTGCAGTCAAATTGTTAACAACACCAGCATTGCGTGACTACATTTAAAGCCCTTCAGATATGTATCCTTGTTTTTGCATGGGCCTGGTTGCAGTCTCTTGGTCACAGTGTCTGGTTTATGTTTCCTGGTAACCACTAGAGGTCCTACAGATACAGATGATTTTCCTGATTAAAGAATATAACCTCATACAGAAACACTAGTTCCTGTCAACCTGCTTGGTTTCTAAAACGCACTCTAAAACGCACTGTGTTTGGTGTGATCTTGTGGCTGTCAGAGCAGAAACTAAAACTGATGCCTTTCTGAATGGTTTTCTGTCACTTCTGTAAATTGTGTAAGCTTATTTAGCTTATAGTTTGTTCTTTAAGAGTCGAGAAAGCTGAAACAGACACTCTCCTCGAAGATATCAGGTTCGGACAGTGGTTAAAACTGGACAAAAGTTACAGATTAGAAGGGGAAATGAAGCAGTGAATCAAGTTTACATGATTTACAAGATGGATTTCCAATATAACCAACAATTAAATAAGAAACATGATAAATGTAAACATTTAGAAGAAAAAAGAAAAAAACTTATATCTTTCGCCACCAGGGCGCTGCAATTGTGGAGTATTCTAACATGTGACGTCACGGGGTTGGTTGGCTCAAGTTTAACAGGCTCTGGGCAGTGAGAGTCGCGACATCAAACTGTATTTACACCAGTATTTTGACCGCGAACGACTAATGTTAGGTAGTAATTAGACAAAAAGACGACGTCTAATGTTATATGTTGACAAACTGCACATAGAAACATTGTTCGCGATGTCTGCCGTCATATTCCCGTCTCGTCAACAACATGGCATGTGTTGCTATGTAGAAAAGCCGGTGGTGTTTGGGGCGAAGAGCGGGTTTGCAACACTACCAGGTGTCAGTGTGGCTGTTGTAGCCTACTGCGATGCCTACCGTGTCAGAGTCCATTTGCTGTCAAGAGGTTGATCTTGAGCATGTATTGCGTGGTCAATTCTGCATCACCGGCAGCGCACGTTTACTATGCTGTTCCGTGAGGTAAGTTATGCCTCGTTTCCACTGAGGGGTACGGTACGGTACGGTACAGTACAGTACAGTACGGGTCGGGTACACCATGATCAGGCTTGCGTTTCCACCGCCAACAGTACCCTTACTTGATAGGCGTGGTGTTTGCTGGAAAGAAGCGATTGACGTCATTTTCGCGCGAAGAAAGCGACATAGTAAACAACAATGGATGACAGACAGCACAGCAGATCTTGTTCTTGCTTCTCAGCATGTTTGTCACAGAGAACAAGCGCTGGCATTAGGCGTTTCTCAATACCAAGTAGCCATCGCAAAGTCCGTCTCAGGAGAATGATCCCTGCTAATGGAACAGCGCGTTCTTGAACGCGCCACTCAGCTCGCTCTGGCTCTGCGACTCCGATTATCTCTGTATGTACATTTTAGGCAATAATAAAACGAAATATGTTATAAAACACCACTCTGCTTCTTTTTGATTTCATTTCAATACATTTTAAACATTATAAAGCACACAAATGTGGTTCAGGCAACGCATAGCCTATTGATTATATTCACTGCATGTATGTAACGTTATATTTATAACAAAACTAAATATAAAACACAACCCTGCCTCTTTTCGTTTAAATGTAAAAATATTAAACGTATTCCAGGCAATATGTAATGTATTGCATATCGTATTGGTACAAATGTTGCAATAAACAACAGATTATCTTGTAATACAATTTAAAAAATGACAAAATTATCTCTTTTTGTTGCATTTCAGTTTTATCAATAATAGCCATATAAAAGTATAAGTAAAGGGTACAAATAGATATACAGTAAAGCTTAAATAACAAAAGAAACAATTCAGTCAGTCAAATATACAAATTCAGCGCTCAAAGATATGAAACTTCACGTAGCCTTCTGCCAAAGCTATTGGCCAGGGAACGAATTATAGATTCACGAGACCAAAGACCACCTGTTAGGTTTATACAAGACGAACTACACTCACCGGCCACTTTATTAGGTACACCTGTCCAACTGCTCGTTAACACTTAATTTCTAAGCAGCCAATCACATGGCGGCAACTCAGTGCATTTAGGCATGTAGACATGGTCAAGACAATCTCCTGCAGTTCAAACCGAGCATCAGTATGGGAAGAAAGGTGATTTGAGTGACTTTGAACGTGGCATGATTGTTGGTGCCAGAAGGGCTGGTCTGAGTATTTCAGAAACTGCTAATCTACTGGGATTTTCACGCACAACCATCTCTAGGGTTTACAGAGAATGGTCCGAAAAAGAAAAAACATCCAGTGAGCGGCAGTTCTGTGGGCGGAAATGCCTTGTTGATGCCAGAGGTCAGAGGAGAATGGCCAGACTGGTTCGAGCTGATAGAAGGGCAACAGTGACTCAAATAACCACCCGTTACAACCAAGGTGGGCAGAAGAGCATCTCTGAACGCACAGTACGCCGAACTTTGAGGCAGATGGGCTACAGCAGCAGAAGACCACACCGGGTGCCACTCCTTTCAGCTAAGAACAGGAAACTGAGGCTACAATTTGCACAAGCTCATCGAAATTGGACAATAGAAGATTGGAAAAACGTTGCCTGGTCTGATGAGTCTCGATTTCTGCTGCGACATTCGGATGGTAGGGTCAGAATTTGGCGTCTACAACATGAAAGCATGGATCCATCCTGCCTTGTATCAACGGTTCAGGCTGGTGGTGGTGGTGTCATGGTGTGGGGAATATTTTCTTGGCACTCTTTGGGTGCCTTGGTACCAATTGAGCATCGTTGCAACGCCACAGCCTACCTGAGTATTGTTGCTGACCATGTCTATCCCTTTATGACCACAATGTACCCAACTTCTGATGGCTACTTTCAGCAGGATAATGCGCCATGTCATAAAGCTGGAATCATCTCAGACTGGTTTCTTGAACATGACAATGAGTTCGCTGTACTCAAATGGCCTCCACAGTCACCAGATCTCAATCCAATAGAGCATCTTTGGGATGTGGTGGAACGGGAGATTCGCATCATGGATGTGCAGCCGACAAATCTGCGGCAACTGTGTGATGCCATCATGTCAATATGGACCAAACTCCCTGAGGAATGCTTCCAGCACCTTGTTGAATCTATGCCATGAAGAATTGAGGCAGTTCTGAAGGCAAAAGGGGGTCCAACCCGTTACTAGCATGGGGTACCTAATAAAGTGGCCGGTGAGTGTATATCTCATATTTAACCACTACAGAGACGTCCGAGTCAGTGGCAAACATCAGGATGACTAGCCGAGGAAAGGCTGTTTCAGGCAGGGGACATAGGCGCGAGCGTCCGGTGATCGCTTGAAATGGATCTCAGTCAAATTATCATAAATCTATAAATAAACCACATATTTGAGCTTTAAAAAACTACTTTCTCACCTGAAAAACTCTTAAAACTACATTTCGTGACACAATAACAGTAGAATTATATTTCAATTGTATGCTTCTATGCCCTTGTAGCAAGCGCGAGTGACGATACTCTGTCCACCAATCACCGTTCTGCAGTGAGTCTAGCTCCACCTTTTAGTAACCTTTTACTGTGCTGCTAGGTACCCCAACGAAAGGGTACCCAAAATAGTGGTACGGTACGAGTTCGGCTTTTTGGTACCATTCACAACTTTTGACAGTGGAAACGCAAATAAATGCGTATCAAACTGAACCTTACCATACCGTACCGCTCAGTGGAAACGAGGCATTAGACGTGTTGGAAGCGGCGATGCTTTCCCTGAAAGATGTCAGAGCGGAGACACTTAACCAGTGCGAAAACATGGACGTTCATTTCCCCTTAAACAAATACATGCTAACTTACATGTTGACGGGACGGGAATATGATGGCAGACATCGCGAACAATGTGCAGTTTGTCAACTTACCTCCCGGCACAGCATAGTAAACGTGCGTGCCGTTTAGCGTTGCAAACGTAGCATTTGCAAACCCGCTCTTCGCCCCAAACCCCCACCGGCTTTTCTACATAGTAATGTTGCCTAACTTACATGCCATGTTGTTGACGAGACGGGAATATGACGGCAGACATCGCGAACAATGTTTCTATGTGCAGTTTGTCAACATATAACATTAGATGTCGTCTTTTTGTCTAATGACTCGGACCTAACATTAGTCGTTCGCGGTCAAAACACTTGTGTAAACAGTTTAATGTCGCGATATTCACTTACTGTCTATGGATAGAGCCTGAGCCAACCAACCCTGTGACGTCACATGTTAGAATACTCCACAATGGCGCCGCTCTGATGGTGAAAGATTCAACATTTTTTCTTTTTCTTCTAAATGTTTACATTTATCATGTTTCTTATTTAATTGTTGATTATATTGGAAATCCATCTTGTAAATCATGTAAACTTGATTCACTGCTTCATTTCCCCTTTAATGATTGTTAATGATTGTTTGTTTAGTTAGTATATATATATGACAGACATAAAATATTATTCGGTTCTGTGGGTTTGAAATCCAGGACTGACAGCAGGAACCATTCTGGAATTTTTTTATATGGGGATAACCATAACATCATATAAATTGTGTGCAGTTTTCAAGAGTGAATTCGGTTGTAGACTATTGTCATTTGCATGTGTGTGAACAGAACATATTTAGGTGAAGTGTGTGTGTGTCTGTCCAGGGTGCTCAAACACATATACAGCTCTGAAATACAAAGACAGGACTAAGTATGATAATAATAATATGTCTTTTTCAGTAAATTATGCAAAGCGAATGATGTATGGCGTGGCACAGCTCATGCCAAAAAATGGGGCTGTTGAGATTTGAAACAAGCAATGGCAATTCATCTAATGGCTTATGCACATTCTGTTCCCATCTATATCTGCTGAGCTGTTGCATTCTTAAATCCCAGAAGGTGTGATCTTGTACTAGTGTAAGAAAGTGATTCACTAGCACTTAGAATATGCTGACCTGCTGTACTTTACCTCCACTGAGACTTAACAGCTGCAGAAAGACAAGGAAAGTGAATAGGGCTTTCCTGGGTGCATAGTAAACCATAGTAAAGTGATAAAAGACAATGACAGATAAACAGCTTCTTTGCATCACACTGTAATGAGGAGTCATCGGATTGAGAATCCATCTGCAGCTTTAATACATCAGAGTTGAAAACAGGTACAGGCTAGGTTGAGGCAGGCAGCAAACATACACAGTACAAAAGGACATGCAAGAGATCTGGGCAGGTAGCTGACCATCACAAAACAATAGACAGGCAAAGGTTGGGGCAGTGTTGAAATAGTTGCTGTGTCCGAAATCTCCACTCAAACCCCTACTCCCTACCCCCTATATATGGGGTAGGGAGTAGAGCACTTATAGTGAGCTCACCAGCATAATAGAAACACCACTTTCGGACACTACTCGATCGTCTCTCGGCGCCGTTGATTACATCATCTGTCAGCTGGTGCTGAGCCAGCTCTGGGCTAAATAGATTTTTTTAAATTAATAAATTACATTATATTGAGCTTATTTCTCCAAAATGTAAAAACTATTAGTCATTTCTGGCCGTTTCTGTTATAATGTCCCGGAATACTCTGCTCTCGGCTTCGAAGCCTTGCTTCGACGTTTCGCCTCTCGAGGGTCAAGTCTGATCAGATAACCGTTGTCTCCCGTTCGGCCTATCCCTAGCACCCAGTACCTTCACGAAGTGCATGGATACAGCTGCTCGCCACCCTGCGTCGTCAGGGCTGGTGTATATTGAACTATCTGGACGACTGGCTCATTTTTGGCTCAATCACAGACGGAGCTTCTGTCGCATCACGCAGGTCCCTCCTCGACCATCTGAAAGCGCTGGGTCTCTCTGTCAACTGGACAAAGTGCTCCCTTCAACCCAGTCAGACTATTTCCTTACTGGGGATAGATTTGGACTCGGTCGCTATGACGGCTCACTTGTCTACTCAGCGGGCGGGCAGTGTTCAGCGACTAGCCGCTTCGTTTCGGAATGGGCACCCGCACACCTCTGAAAACCTTTCAGAAGATGCTGGGTTATATGGCCTCAGCCTCCGCTGTGCTTCAGCTGGGCCTTCTGCATATGCGCCCGCTTCAGTTTTGGTTAAAGAGCCGTGTATCTCGCTCATGCGTGGATTACAGGCCGCCAGCTGATCAAGGTTACGCAGACATGTCTCATGGCACTGCAGCCATGGACAGTAGCAGATTGGTTTCAGAGGGGCGTCACTATGGGGACCTTCTCCCGCTGAAAAGTCATCTCGACAGACACATCCAACACGGGCTGGGGTGCGGTCTGCGAGGGCTCACCGGCCTTCGGCCACTGGTCTGCTTGGGAAGCCTCCTTACACATAAACTGTCTAGTAATGCTTGCGGTCGAGAATGCAGGGTCACCACGTTCTGATCCGTTTGGAAAAATACGGCCGTGGTCTCCTATCTCAACCATCAGGGAGGGGTCAGATCCAGGAATCTCTTCCTTCCGACACACCGCATCCTGAGTTTGGTCCCAGAGCCACCTGCTCTCGCTCAGAGCGACGCACGTGCCGGGCCATCTGAACGACGGCCCAGACATACTGTCCAGGAATCTCATCTCCCCCTGAGAATGGTCCCTGCACACCCAAACAGTCCAAATTCTGTGGCGGTTATTCGGCAGAGCAGAGGTGGATCTCTTCGCGTCAGAGGAGAACGCTCACTGCCCGATGTTCTTTTCAAAGAACGAGGACGCGCTAGCCCAGGACTGGCCCCGCCGCCCGCTCTACGCCTTCCCTCCGATCTCTCTACTACCCCAAGTAATTCAGAGGATCAGGGACACACGCCACTCTGTGCTCCTCATAGCCCCGCGTTGGGAGAATCAGACTTGGTTCCCGGAGCTCACCCAGCTGTTGCAGACAGCCCCGTGGCCCATTTCCAGTCAAACCAGATCTCCTCTCTCAAGCTCGCGGCACGATCTGGCATCGCCATCCACAGCGATGGGCGCTTCATGCATGGTGACCCAAACCAATGCACCTGTTGGATTTGCCAGAAGGAGTTTTTGAACAGCATTATGACGTCAGAGCGGCGTCTACCAGGAAGCTCTATGTGGCTAAATGGTCTGTGTTCTCTAAATGGTGCACTGACAAACTCTTACCCGGCTCCGTGCGAGGTATCCTTTGCGTTTCCTTCAGGAGATGTTGGAGGAGGGCAGGTCCCTTCCACCCTTAAGGTTTACGTAGCAGCGATCGAGGCGTTCGCCAACTTTGATGCGTTCAGTCCCTCAAAGACGGAAGCTAATCATTCGCTTCCTCAGGCAAGCTAGAGGATGAACCTCCTCGGGTCCATTGGGATCTCCCAATAGTCCAAGCTATGAAAGCCCCGTTCGAACGATTTGAGTCCGGGACCTCAAATACACATCTCTTGCTGAAAAGTGTTTTTCTGATGCCTGGCCCATGTAAGCGTGTGACCTACATGCGTCGTCTAGCGCTGCGGGCCTCAATTCAGACTGAATGACTCCGTAGTCATTCTCAAACCTAGGCATGGCTATGTCCCAGTTTATTTGGTACCCTAGTTCAGGGCTCAGGTTACTCCCCTATCAGCCCTGCCTGCATTCAATAGCCAATGTAATGCTAATCCTCTGTCCAGTTCGGGCTCTGAGGCTGTACACTACAACACCCTGCCGCGTTCAGGCGTTTCTGAGCAGCTTTTTGTCTCGTTCGAGGCGCACCAAAAGGTTTGGCCGCCTCGAAACAGACACTGTCTAGATGGATAGTGGACACTATTGCCTCTGCTTACGCTGCTTAAATCCTGCCTTACCCTCTTTGCATCAAGGGTCACTCCACTAGAGGCATGGCCTCGTCGTGGGCATGGTCCTGGGGGTTTCCATTCCCGACATTTGTGTGGCTGTGGGATGGGCTTCCCCGTCCACCTTTGTCAGATTTTACAATCTAGAGGTCCCCGCCTTGCAGGCTGAAATCACTGACCGTTTATATGCTTCAGCTTTTGACAGCTGCCTTATTAGGGAGTTGATTACAATTGGTTTGCGCTCGTTTCCTGACGTGCTAATGCACAATCACGGCCCCGCTCACTGGCCCTTCACATTCTCTCCAGATTGCATAAGGGTTCCCCGGTCCCTGGGACCCAGGGGCCCCCATAGACCCACAGCGTCACCAGGAAGGTTTCTCCCGTAGCGAAGTCAGCTTACGCATATCCAGACCTCTCGGATAACGAATCCGGTAACCTTCTCTCTGAGAGAGGGAACAAGATTGCATTCCCTGCTGTGCTGCGCTACTAGCGTTTTATCTTCACTCTGAGACCATCGATCTAGCCTACAAGAGGACTTATACACTTAAGCCACGCCCCTTTTGCGGGGCTCTGATGCGACAGCGCGTCCGGCCTCTCATTGGCCACGGGTCAGCGCCGTTCTCCATAGGCTCACATTTCTTGGACGACCAATGAGCTGCTAGCTAGCCCCGCTGATTGTCTGCCACAGAGGAACTGCATTGAATGGGGATACCTAGATGAAAAAAAAATGTTTGGCTTTACTTTCCAGCAAAGATGTAATTTTTCCCATAGCTAAGCTAGCTTACGGATTTCTTGCTCCTTAGACAGAATGAGGTTACATTAGGTAACCAATTTGTTTTTCTTAATTGATTTGACACATTTTTTTCCAGACTCAGGTAATTGCTGTTAAAACAGATAACACAGTGATCTGAAGCACTCTGTTAATGTCCTAAAAAAACAGTTGCAGCTCTTTTCTATTGGGTTTACAAAAATCACAATCATTTGTACCATTTTTACAAACATAACAAGAAAAAAAAATTATTATTTGTTAAATTTTGTATTGACATGGCATCTTTTTTTTCTTTTTACTCAGCCCCAAATCTGATCTGCTGAGTTAGTAACACACAACAAATGCTAGTTTCAGTATTGTTTAGATCACTCAATTACACCATCTAAAATGGGGTTAAGAAAACAATAAAAAAGAAGAAGAATGGGAAGGGGAAAAGAAGAAGTGTAATAGAAGAGGTGGTGGAGAGGGTTGTGGGAAGGGAATTAATGAGAGGGAGAGGAACAGAAGAGAAAGAGCTGAAGGGAGAGGAATAGGGGTATATGAAGAGGATAAGAATATACTGTAGGAGATAATGTGATTAGCCATCGTGCCACAGTCAATGTCCCGGGACATACAACAGCATGAGGCTCTGAAAAAATGTTTAACTCCTCAATAAAAATCCACACAATTTCCACAGGTTGATCAAGAGCAAATGGAGCAAAAATTTGTAGCTGGGACAGTATCCCAATCCACCAAGAGTAAGAGTAGTTTGACATCTCCCACTTTTCAGGATGGGTGTTCCTTCCATCATATTCTCCTTTCTGAATCCGAGTTCTTTTCTTGGACATGAGATGAATGCAAGTTGCAACCAGTTATAACTAGTCATCTTGAAGTGATGCAAGAGGCCTGTGAAGTTCAGGCCCTATAATGTCAAGGATAGATTCAGCATTCACTGCAAAAATATATGCTGAGTCTATAAAATTCTATGGTCAAATGAAAAACTCATTGTTATACAAACTAAACTTTGAAGAATATGATTAAAGAACATGCAAAATGTGTATTTTATTCAGCATTACTGAATTTATCAATAAACAGAGAACATGCTTAGTTTTCTGATAAATGCATAAAAATGCAGTGCTTTATTGCAGTGAACAGTGTTTTACCAACAGAGTGTGTTTAGTTTGCTGTGTTAATTGTTTCAAAGACAACCACGTTCATTTGGAGAAGTGTGTCAAATCTATTTAGAAAATCTGATTCTGAGTTGAGTTATTTATTTATTTTTTTTATTTTATTTTTTTTTGTAAATGCAATATGCATATTTTATTTCTAGCTACAGTAAAAGTGCAGGTTGACCAACCTTTTGTGTATTTTTTCATATTAGTGAATAGAGCAAATAAATAAATAAATAAATAAATAAGTTCAGTCAAATAATTTGATAGTAGGTTTTGTACAGGCTGTGTAATTGCTTTCTGTGATAATTCCTAATACAGCACACAAATCTGCACTATTTAGCCTCACGATCACAAATGTACCGTGTTTAAGTAATTTGTTGTTTCAAGAAGCTCAACAGAAGAGTGAGCTGAGAGAAGAGAAAATCAAGCAATGATTTCTCTCTTATATATTTTCTATTGAGACGTATTTACTCTACAAGTATTCATCAATCGCGAGTACAGTGCTCTCTCTTCTCTCTCGCTCGCTCGCTCGCTCTCTCTCTCTCTCTCGCTCGCTCTCTCTCTCTCTAATGGCACAGCATCACCTGCTCTCATTTTTTTATTCAGAAAGCCTTATGAAGTGCAAGGAGACTCAGCCATGAGGTGGCGAGCAGGCGAGGAGACACATACAGCAATTGTTAACCGTTATTTTAACAGTCTCTGTAATGATGTTATCAAGTAAGAAATCGTTTTTGGAATTTGGATTCGGATTAAAGCGGCGTTTGCGCAGCTGTCAGATGATTTTATGTGAGGCACATGCATGCAGTAAACGAGACAATCGACCGCGCGAGATATTTAGACATGTAAAGGAGCTGAATTTGCAGGGATGTGGTGGGTAGGCTGAAAACATGTCTGAGGAGGGTTGCAGAGTAACATTCAGCTATAACTCTCAGTCCATAATCCGAGAAACACCGCCGTTTAACTTGCATGAGACTATTTTCTTCTTTCCGAGCGGGTAAGTAGGTTACTTCACCTGTTCGTAATCTTAAAGTCATACACGACACGAACAGTTGTACTCTGAGAGACTGATCTATTCTATATATCTATCATATCTATATATCTATCTATCATATCTATCTATCTATCTATACTATCTATCTATCTATCTATCTATCTATCTATCTATCTATCTATCTATCTATCTATCTATCATATCTATCTATCTATCTATCATATCTATCTATCTATCTATCTATCTATCTATCTATCTATCTATCTATCTATCTATCTATACTATCTATCTATCTATCATGTTTTCCCTTTAAAATTGGCTATTATTGTACGCTAATAATGTTACAGCATAAAGGTCAATGTACCACTCTTTAGTTTGTTGAATTATTAGCCATGCTCCTTGGTAGCTTGTTGCTCTAGTCAGTTGGTCTCCCTTGGTTCTGAAAGATTGCACCTGCACACACATCTGAGAATCCCACGAGATAATGCTGTCAGAGGCAACTCTGCAAGCAGGGATGCTGAATTAAAATAAAATAATAGTCACGATAATGAAATTATAATGTCATCGCTCTCGTTTTCACTCTCTCTGTCTCTCTGCCCCTTTTAATTTCCAGTTTTCATCCTGCACTGTCCTCTTGTTTTCACTACTTCTGATATAATCAAGACTGGCAAGAATTACACAGAAGCATGTGAGTAGCCTACATTCTTGCATGCTTTCTCATATGCATCATGTATAATTAGGCATAGGTCTTTTAGGTTATCTGGAAGTTAGTGTGTACTTTATGTAGCCCATGCCATTCGATTTTCAGCTGTTCCATTTTAATGATATACACAAGTTGGCTGCAGGTTCAATGGAAAAATCTATACTTTGAAGTGGTTTTCTGTTTGTTATTGCCCAGGGAATCATCCAGAACAAGAAAGTTATGTTTGACATAATTTTATTATCTGTTTAAATTCCATTCTCATATTATAGTTATGGCACTAATGTTTTTGATAAGATTTGTTGAATCATGAATCAATGGTAAGATAAACGAAATAACCCAGAGTATTCATGAAGACATTAAGTTGTAGATATTCTTCTTTGCACTTAAATGAACAATTTCAAAAGCAACTCTGTGATAATACTGTGCATACAGTATAATCATCTCTTTTTTGTGTGCAACTGCAAGATTAAGTCTTATAATCACCCCACATTTTAATACTGAAATTTTGAAATTGTGCTTGTTTTTGCATTGTATACTAGCTAAGGTGTTTAAGAGATGGTTGGTTGGTGTATCTGTCTGGAAAAATGCCCTCTGAACTGACTTGTGTTTTGGCTTTTTGAATGAAGATGCCCTTTGTCATAAATAATATATAGGGTCTGTGGTCATATGATTGAAATAGGGTGGGTGGTCCTAGGTGGGATGAAGCCACAGGGCGTTTAAACATCAGGGTGATCATCGTTTTCATACTTGTTACATTACTTCTATCCTTCTTGTTCCTGCAGATGAGACGATCATCCTTCTTTGCAAAAAGTAGAAGATCAAAATTGGAACTTTTTTGGTCAATCGATTAGGATGTTACTATAAGAAAGACTGTGGCTGCGGAGTACATGTTGATGAAACTGATTTGTTCAGGTAAGCAAAACATCCAGTTCTCAATATCTGTAAATATAAAATGTATTCAAAGAGTGTGGATATTTTATAGTTTGTGGATATCATCCTTTACTGTCTCTTCCAGTCCATTATTCTCATCTACTTAGTTACTGACCACAATTTTACACAAATGTATAGAACAGTGGCATCATCACTAGGGATGCTAACTATTCATCGATGATAAATAAATTGTCAATAATAATACATTTTGTCAAAGAGAGATAGTTTTGAGAAGTGTGTGGCTAACAAGAATAAATGAACACACAAGAATAAATGGAAGAGCTCACCATACGTATTATAAATGTATTAATTGGTGTGTTGGACTTGATATTTATGTATGACATCAAAGTACTGCGAGAGCAATTAGAAAGCATACGGAAGCATTTGCTCTCCAACGCTCCTGCGATACTTTTATGTCATACACTGATTCGGCTCTGCACAGCAAGTCCAACACACCTAATGTCTTCAAGCCATGCAATTGATTAGTTTGGCTAGTAGTTTATTTAGAAACATAATTAACTGTAAGCCTGTCTAAATCTGTCCAATGACTGTATCCAATGAAGGTCTCTGCTCGTTACTGTCTTTCCTTTTCACGCAACACAACAGATTAAATGAAATATATTTTCTCATATATATTACTGTACCTCGTTATTACATCTATTTTACACGTTCATATTAGGAAGCTATGTTGCTCTGAGGTCCTCACGCCTTCTGCTTCAGCGCAGGTCTCACGATCACAAGCTCTTCAGTTTTGGTAACCAAACAGAGGTAATTGTCTATATACCTGAGATTGTTCGCATGCATGCTTACACAATCAAAGATACTTAGCCCCCGTGGAACATCAGCAATTGTCATTCTAGCAGCTGATTTCTGTAAATGAATGCAAAACTAAATGTATATTGCAGCATAGGGCGAAGTCAGGATCCATCAGCAACAATTTGAGACAAAAATAATTAAAATTTTATATAAAACTATTTAAATGGTGCTCTGTGGCGCAGCAGGGTCTGACGCAAAACTTGCGGTAACATACGAATCCATGGAATCTACTTGGTAAAACAATTTCACAGTCAGTCAGAATAAAATCAAATGTAACAATTTATTATGTAAGGTAAATGTATCATGCCAATTTCATAATCAGAGAGAGAAGATGTGAATCTGACATTATAAAATACATGATGAAGTATCATGCACACACCTTTTGGGAGCAGAATGCCATTTGTCTAGAAGATACATCTGTGTGCAAGTTCTCTAAACTCTTAAAAACTTTATTACCTTTTGGTTTACTTTCTTTGGGAATGAGACATTTGTACCAGTCACACAGAGACATTTCAAATGATACCAAACATGAATAATACTGTATGATTAAACCATTTTTGGGCGAATATATGGTGATCTGAGTGTGTGAGATAGACAACATGGGGGAGGTGATTGACTTGGGGATGCTAGTTTCTCAAGACAGAGTAAAATGCTCGCGAAAGGGTCTTTTGTCTCTCTGGGAGTGATCGTTCCTCAACCAGACTTTTTCAATTCAATTCATAAACAAGGGTCCAAAAAAAACCCCACCAAACAATCGATTTTACTGAACATGAGAACTACTCCAAAATAAATGTAAATGGAATAAACAAGTAATAATACCCTGGTTGAGAAGTGATGATTTTCCAGCGCTGTTTCAGCTGTGTGCTCCTATTCTATGGCGCATGGTACATTAAATCAAGACTTGTCAATCTGAGCGATCAAACCCATCTGAGCGCTCTCCAGCTGTAAAACAGTGTCTGTTTGGTCTCTACAAAAGTCCCTACCCTCTATATTCACCCACCATACCCAAGGTCCAGTTTCCATTGATTGAACTTTCAAAAATTAGAACATTTAAAAGCATCTGTTAAGGTCATATTCCTTATATTGACTAATGCCGATCTTCTAAACTTTAAAACAACACCTAACTTAGTAGCGTCCCTGGCTTTGGATTTAAGAAGTTAAGGATAATGATTAATTGATTGTTAATTTAATTAAACAACAATTGATTATGGGAATTTATGTAAATTGACATCCCATACTTCACACACTTGTAATGTTGATACTTGTAATGATTTATCCTGAGGAATAAACAAACAAACCGAACTGTTGCCAGCTAGCTGGGGGTCGAGACAGAAACCATGGCAACGTGGCTCCAAGTTGTGATTCAACTGGGCTATCTTGACACTGAATTGATTAAGCAGGGTTGTTTTAAAGGGAGCACTTTTCTTCTCAGTTTGTCTGGCAGCTTGAAAGAGCTCAGAGTTAGCAACAAAATATAAAGCATGTACAGTGAACTACTACTCGGAGATGCCAGAAATGTAAACTAAGAGAATTTAAATGTTTTCACACATATAAATTGAGAGCGATACATCATCTCGTTTTCGAATTACGTAAAGGCAGGTTGTCAACCATTGGGGATCATTCTCAAACCTGGGAAAAGAAATCCAATAAAAATAAATTTTGCTAGTTGATTCAATACTAGGAAAATGGTTCTTGAATGTTAATGCATGCTCAAGGGACTGCAGTTACATCTTTAATCAGAATTAGCTTAGTCCCAGACTAACATGCATGTTTGAGCTGTTTTACAGTAACTGAAAGTAACTTGCACTTGTATATCGTGAAAATTTGTCATTGCCATTGTTTTATCTCAAGATGCACACCAGTAATGTTTTTCTAAGGCACGTTTATGAAAGCTAATTATATGTCCTAATTGAACTGAGGCCTAATCCTGGCTTAATATAAGCCTTGTCTGTGAAACCAAGACATTATCTTGTTTGCTAAGTGGCCACCACCTTTAGCCATAGCGCGTTTAGGGCATCTACTAATTCGGACTGACCTTTAGCTAAACTGTTTACCAACACAGGAAATTGTACTGTATCTACTTACACTGATGATGTCACAAGGCTTTTAACATGTAGCAAAAGAACACAACGTTGTATTTTGTTTAAACTTGCCTCATTAATTTAAAAAATTGCTTGTCTTTTGGAAATTGTTGCCTCTTTTTTGTGTTTGTTAGGAATTATGTATTGAAAGGGATAAGGAATGATGCTCTGTGACAAATTAAATGTAGTGGATGAGACTGCCTGAAATATTATATTGAAATATAATCAGTTTCTTTTGTAATGTTTAACCCCTGATATTTTCCTGAGGTAGTGAAGACAACTTGTGGTACCTTAGAGTTAGATCATTAAAATAGTGAAATGTATCAGATCTGTCTTGCTTCTCTCCCAAAATGTTATAATTTCATATACAATGCAGAAGCCTGCAGGTCACAGGACCCTTTACCTGGTACATACTGTATTTCATATTACATACTGACCAATTAGAGTTAGTATTGATCAGCAGGTTGCCTGCTGTTTTGCCATTTCCTTTGTTCCTGATGTGACCTTCAGTCAGGCAGTGTCTCTGCTGGTTAGATCTGTGTGTCGTAGTCAGGTTGTGATGCTGGCTCTAGCCCACTGGGGATGCCCCTGCTGTGTGTGTGGAACAGCACACCCATCATACCTCTCCCTGCATCATTGGCACAGACAACATCCACCATTATTGCTACTACAGCCCACTCATAAACACTCACCCTCCTACAGTCATCCCAGAGGGAGGCTAGAAAGAAGCGGCAAAGAAGACAAGAAGAAAGCACGATTTAAAGTGATGAAAATTTTTGCCGTTGTCATTGCATCAGTCCTTTAGATTCATGTGTGGTTGCTTCTATTCCTTTCAGACGGCTTTGCATGGCGTTTTACGGTGGCTAAATGATCTGTCTTCAAACTTGGTGCCCTAAACCTGGTGACGTTCATGGCTACTTTTAAGTTGTAGAAAGGCTTTGTTTTGTTTGTTTAGAGCAGAGAGCTATCCTGCCTATAGTCTTAGTAATCCTGAAGATATTGATTAGCTTGTTCAGGTGTGTTTAAATAGGGTTGGAACTAATGCCGCAGGCAACCAGGGCAACCTGTAACCCGTGTTTCCAACCTTATACCCATGAAAGTGCACTGTAACACAGTCAAACCTGTGACTTCCCACCCGTGAACTCATATTTGATCGATGTACTCCCCGTTACGAGCTCTGACGTCACATAGCCCGCGAAACCATAAAAAACAACAATGGCAGCCCCAACAGATGCAGTGTTTCTGCACAGTGAGAATACACTTTAGGACAATATAACGTTAACTGGTTTTCAGTCCATTGAGTGGAAGAATAAATTAATACCAACATTTACAAATATAGTTAAACAAAAGGTATAACAGCTTATCTTGCCTTATGTGCAGTTGTTCCTCAAATATTTTCCCTCAAATAAGCAAGGAGTAAGCACCTTTGGCGACAGAAATTATTAGAAATGCGCATACAGTAAGTGCCGTAAGGTCCGCCATGCTGGTTTGTTTACATCTAGCTACCACAATTCCTTGCCTCAGGTAGTTTGGCATGACTGGCCTGGAGTGCTACAAAGTCGTGAGTCGTGGTTTGAAGTCGTGATTTACATGCTCAAAAACCTGCCTGGAACGCAGCATAAATTCTGCAGGACAGCGGCTCTCTAGGACCGAACTTGCCTACCCCTAGTTTAGAGTGTATTTGCATTTTAATTCTTGAGAGAGAACGAAGGTCTCTCCTGCTGCTGCTCACATAAACGCTTTCAATTAGATGAGCAATGGGTGGCTCTGAGTTTTGGGTTATCAAAATAAACTTGCAGCCTTTCCTGAGGAAGAGTACCCACAATGTCGTACTTCCTTGAGTTGGCTGTGCTTTTGCACTGTTGTCAAGGTCAGTGGTCCACATCAAAACAGTATTAATGTCCTTACAAAATAAATACAACCTCATGTTTATCAATCACGGGTGCACACTTGCCTCCGAAACTTTCTTCCGTCATAAAAACATTTAGATTGGGTTCGATTTTCTGCGTTTTTCACTGAGTGTGCAAGGACCTTTCTACTGATAATAATGTATAGTTTTGAGTCCTTGAGAAATCTGATATAGCCAAAGTGGTTATAACTGTATATTTTACAGTTTCATATCACAAACTATGAATTATGTTGCTATTAAACATGATCTTGCTCTGACTGAGATATTATCTTTTCCCTGTGGAGACTGCTATTCCTACAAAATGTAAAACATTAGACAAATAGCACTTGGCGTGAAAATGAGTCTGGCTCTGTTTTAAATGCTTGTGTGATCTGCTCATATTTTAGCGAAAATATTTTTTTTATCAAACTATATCCACCAACTGTCCAACTCCAACCATCAGACAAAATCTGACCATTTTCTGCCTGAATTTGGAAAAATTGATGCAAGATTGCATCCTTATGCGAGCATGACTAACAATTTCACTCTTGGAATGAAGCAACCCTCCAAGAGTTATGAATCTATATGCATATGAGCTCTATACGAGAGTGAGAGGAGAGAGTCAGAGTTAGCATGATAGTAATGCTTATGAGTTTTTCACAATTGCTGCTGGATTGTTATTGCTGTAAAGTCCTTCTACTGCTTTGGGAGCATTAACTTTATTAGATGTAGTAGAAATGCTAAATATGTACAAATGAAAAATAATATATATATATATATATATATATATATATATATATATATATATATATATATATATATATATATCATATCACATTATATTGTTTATTTTCAGTATTGTGTTAATTATTTCACACCAAAAATATGTGGATATTGTCTTGGTCTTGTATTGTGAATGCCATAGATAAATGTGCATGTTTGTAATTGTTCATGTAATTTTAAATTATTAGATTGTCAATTATATAGTGCATCAGACCATAGTAAAAGGGGTAAATATAAAATAAGATATCCCATTTTTATTTTTGCTCTATGAGTATACAGCATTTCAGTAACAGCTGCAGTTCCAGCATTCAGCTTTACTCAACAGCAGCACAATGATTCCAGCCTGCAGCGCTTTCCATCTGTGCCTGGCAGTCCGTATTATCCCAAAGTGATAATCTTTGTCAATGTTTTTTAGGTGATCTATATTTGGGTTTGAAAAGGGAGATGGGTGGCTTCATTTTGATTGAGTGAGACTTACAGAAGTGGTTCATGGGTGCCACTTAAACTAGATTAAGCCACAGGGCCAATGCCTTATCCCATGGGCTCAGCCTGCCAGCCATAACGGCGAGAGTGGGATCAAATCTGGAAAATCCTGCAGAAATGGGTCTTACTATTGCATCCCTGACCCGCTGAAACCCTAGAGGTCTAGATAATGCGGATCTCTGGCGTTAATCCCCCCTTAGCTTAACTTGCTTGGGATATGTGGTATCCAAAGCACCCAGGTTTATCGCCACTGTGCCCTTTAATCTGGGTTAAATGACATAGGAATGGTGTCTTTAAATGACTGCCCATCCATGACAGGAAACTGTCTACAAGGTGAGAAACCTCACCATAGGAACTACTATATATTTTTTTCAACCCCAATGAGTCATTACCCTTGTTTGGGAGCTCTCTTTTTGGCAACATCCTCTCATTGGATGAGCTTCTGTGTTTTAAAAGTTAATAAGAATCTATTTAAAGTGGCATTTCTAACTAAAAGGCAGGAGGATAAAATACTTAAATGAACACCAGGGAACTTTTCAACCTTCATAATATATTTCCAAGTCTCTTGTGATGGTACATCGACTTACAATAGGTTGAATGACATGTCTGCCATAGCCTGACGGGGTCTGTAGCTTTTTAAACGTACTTTTAAATGTCAGGTTTTGGGTAGTAACCCCGCGAACAAAGAGAACTACAAAATTCGACTGCTTTACGGCATATACGTCACTTCCACCACCACCCCCACTTCCTTAAAATTGGACGTGCGAGCCAAATGTTATAGTCATGATCGAAGCAGCACAGAAAAACAAGAGAGCAAAGGTTTTATTGGAGCAAAGCAAAAAGAGAAAGTGATCAGAGCAGAACGAGGATCAACTTTGGGCCAGCATTTTCTGGCTTGAGCTGAAGGAGAAGGAGGGGGGCTGACCGATGCATACTTGGCTGTCGTGCTTTTGGACTAGCAGTAAGTACGTTATATTGCTTGCATACTATCTCTTTGTTTTGTTTTTTTGTCTGCCTTACTATGTTACGGAAGAGATCTTTTCCTCCGTTTATCTTCAAAATAAAGTTACCTGGTGTTCTAACTTCTAAACGGCGTGTACAAGTTTGGTAGTGGCTTCATTCTTGCGAGTAAATATATAAGCTGAACGAGGACCTCTAGTGATAAACAAGGGAAACACATCCAGACACTGTAACATAACCCCCCTCTACCAGACGCTCCATCAGACCAGGGCGGGACAGGGAGGAAACATCAGGGCGGGACTGAAGGGACAGACCAGGGGGAGGGACTGACCAGGGTGGGACGGGAGGGACAAAATATATAGTTATGGTAAACACGGGCCGAAACACAAAGTCCATCGGGTGGCCAGGACGAACACAAAGTCCATCAGGCAGCCAGGACGGTGCAAACCCCTCGGGCGTCCAGGGCGGAGCAGATCCCTCGGGTGGCCAGGGCGGTGAAGACTCCTTGGGTGGCCAGGCAGGTGAAGACCCTCGAGTGGCCAGTGCGGTGAAGACCCCTCGGGCGGCCAGTGCGGAGCAGACCCTTCAGAGTGGCCAGGGCGGTGAAGACCCCTCAGGCGGCCAGGGTGAAGCAGCTCTCTCAGGAGCTGACACCGTCTTGGAACCCGGCACCAGCTCAGGACTAGACACCAGCTCGGGAACAGACACCGGCTCGGGAAGAGACACCAGAACTGCAACAGCCACAAAAAAACAGCTGGAACTGGCATTGGCTCTGCCTCCGGCTCTGAAACAGGCATCGACTCTGCCTCTGGAACAGGCATTGGCTCAGCCTCCGGCCGGTATTAACCCTCACATCCGGTATGCAGCCAAGCCACAAGATGTCTGACCATTCTTGCGTCCCAGTCCACTTTTAGACACGCACTTGCGAACTTCCCTAAGCACTTCCGCTCTGGGGAATCCCTGCTGCCATTTTGAAGTGCTTTCCACTTAATAAAGTGGACAAGGGTAGTTTATATGGACCAAGGGAGTGAGTCTACTTCATATGTACACTTCAGGCAGCTCCTCGAGACGGAGGGAAGTTAGCGAATGAACGGCATGATAATTTTGGACTGGAAAGCAGCATAGGTGTGTAAACTGGCAACATTGTCCGCCGTAGGAATGCTTGTGTAGTATGAGTGAATAGAGGAAGAGCCCACCCATACTCTCACCACTGATGGTGAGCTGCTACTGACCTTTGGTGGATATTTTGAGAATTTGGATGATTTGAAATTTCCCTGTTTCTCCCATCCCCGCTGGTCCCACCTAACATGCACTCTCCTGTGCCCATGCTGGTCCCGTCCCGCTTGAACTCTCTGGCCCTGCACAGCTCAGTGTCTACCATGTTCCCAGAATTCACTGCCAGCCTCTCTCTCCCTCCTCCTCTTCCAAAATTAGCCAGTTCCTCTGCCCCACCTTCCGTTCCCTTCAGCCCCTCGACTTCTCTCTGTGTGGATCTGCCTTGGGTCTTCAGGTCTCCAGCCTCTACCCAGTCAAGAACATCCCCCGGCTCTGCCTCCAGCCGCTGTTCTTGTTCTTTGGCCTGTCGCCGTGAGTCCTCTACCTTGCCTCCACCCTCCCTCGGCTCCACTTCTGACCACCTGACGTATGGCTCCACTGGGCTCCCTTGATCCTCCGGCTATACTTCCCGGCTCTGCCTCCAGCCGCTGTTCTTGTTCTTTGGCCTGTCGCCGTGAGTCCTCTACCTTGCCTCCACCCTCCCTTAGCTCCACTTCTGACCACCTGACGTGTGGCTCCACTGGGCTCCCTTGATGTCATTCATTTTTAGAGTTTAGACAGATAATGATTGGGAAAAAAATATAGTCATGTTTAATATAATTATTTTCATGATATGCAAGAACAAGGATTCAGAACTTTAGTGGGTAGTTTTTTTTTTTACTTTTTCTTTTTTGCAAGCAACATATTAATATCTTCACATATTATATTGTAGTTGTTGTTTCACAATTGTAAATTGTTTTGAAGGCTCTCTCTGCCCTCCTGCAGCTTTTGATGTCTTTGCGCATTCTCGCCACAGTCAGAAATGCACATTTTCCCATGCAATTTGGCTTAAATATAGGTATATTACACATGCAGAACATTGACATTTTACATGCTACATACAGCAGAAATAGTAAGAGTTGTGGAAGTATGCTGCTGTGAAAATAAAAGAAGAGTTTTTGTACTGCAACAGTGTTTGCTAAATTTGTGTTGGACAGTGAATATTGTCATAGCTTGTTTTCACGTGACGTCACGCCACTGCGTTGCCATGGCGCGAACGCAGATGGAGGGCAGAAAGTGAATTTCTATATTACGAAGCACTATAACACACTCAAATGCCTTTGTTTTGCGTCGTTTATGGTTGCTCAAATCGATCAAACCACGAACCGTTTTTATCGTGTGCCAAAAGTTGTTGTTCATAAGGGGGAAAATACAAGAAATTGACAGAAAACACCGATAAAAAATGCCTTGTAAACCTAACTTACGTCTGCGGTCGGGAGGAGCCGAATGGGAAAATGCCCGTGTGTTTGTACAGTGTGCAGTGTGCAGTGATCACTTCGTCAAATGTGAGTTAATACATTATTTATGTGGCTTATAATTACATTATTCAGGTGTTTAAATACACTTATGTGGCTGTTTGTGTAACTTACCAGTTTCCGAACTTTGTAAAGTCAAAGTATGTCTGTAAGACGAGTTAGTTGCTGATATCTACAGCCTCGATGGCAGGCAAATCTCTCAATTCAGTTGAAAATCGGTCCTCTTCGGTCCCCCTCCATCTGCAGTCCGCGCGTAAACACAATCACGTGACTGCAAACCACCTATTCTTAGAATAGGTGGACAGTTGTCATTCATTTGTGTCTTCTGTTATCTTGACTGGTTGTGGTTTTACAAACATCTCACAGATTCATAATAAAGTTCAGGAGCAGTAAACATGAAAGTGGATAGTTGCACTCTCACTTAGTCTTCTTGAATTAGACAGTGGAGCGGAGATTTTGACACTGACTTGGTGTACTCTCTCTGTTCACCAAATCCGTCTGACAGTTCCGATGACAGTGTAGCCGACTGAGGCAGCTGTATTTGCCTCATACACAATAGCTAAGCAAAAAGCACTAAATTGTATTCATATTGCAGTGAAATAGCTGGGGAAACTACATGCAATCTATAGTAGATAAAGTAGATTTATCCTTAACTGTTGCAAATTATTAATTTCTCATTCTTTGTGTATAAGCAGCTTAAGGTGGTGATTAAAGGTGGTGTTATTTTTTATGTGAAAATACTTAATGTTTTTGTTAAAATACATGTTCATGGTGTTTAAACACTGATGTGTGTCCAGTGTGTGTAACAACCAGCCCACTGGTAAAAAGAAGCAGTGTCGGTAAATACACTGTTCCAGATTTCTGCTGTGATGGTGTTTCTAATACAACAATGCTTTGGGAGTGACTGTAAAGTTGACATCTTTCTCTCTTCTGACTGCCTTTATCAGTCTTTTCTTAGAGTTTTTCTTTTGCTATTTGAGCACATGTGAACACAATATATATATATATATATATATATATATATATATATATATATATATATATATATATATATATATATATATATATATATATATATATATATATATAATGTAGTCTCTTTTTCACCAAAGTTTATCCAATTTATTATGACCCGTAAATGTGAAAATGATCTTTTAGCATAGATCGCTGCCCTGAGTGAGTCACACATAGTACGCCATGTTTATATCCTTGCTATAGCACCTATTGATATAATGTCATAAAGACATACAACATAAACATGTCACAAATGTTCTGTTTATGGATGTAACAATGAACATATGAGTCTCCATAGACTCCGACATTTGAGCCACTGGGGACACAGTGGATGAATTTCATGTATGAAGGAAATGTGCAGAAGAAATTAGGTAAAGTGTTATGTTTGTACAATTGCATAAATAATTGAGATGTTATGAGATGAATGTTCTAAGCGTAGCATTTTAAATATAGAAATGTTTGGGGAAAATAAAATGAAACTAAAACCTTCAGTTGGTGGCAGCAAGTCTTAACTTTTTGATGTGCATGTGCATATGGATACCCCTTCTAATGCACAAAATGGGTCTAAAAGACCCGTATTCATTACCTGTTATTTCATGCATGGCTTGGCTTTTTTTTCACCTTTTTAAAATCACTTTATTTGAGCATTTAATATTTCACTAATTATCACAAATTCACATTTTATTATTTTATAGGTTTTGTGTTAATACATCAATTTTACACACATGGGTCTAAAATGACCCATCTATGCATGCGTGATGAAACAAAAGAATGAAGCGAACGTTTTCCTAAAATAAGCAATGTCACAGTTGTTTAGATCAACACATTTACTGTAACACTACTGAAATATGTTTATTGGCCACTTTGTCACACATAACACATATAACCGATAACACTGAAATTGAACTGTAGTGTAGTGCACTGCAACTGTAGGGGATCGCCCCATCACCAATGTGGAGCATCCACCCGGATAATGCGACAGCAGCCATAGTGCACCACAACGCCACCACACGATGGCTTATGTGACCGAGCATTGATTTATGACCACAAATAAAAATGAATATGGAGGTACAAGGTTTCTGCCCAACAGAGACATGTATACTTGTGTATAACTTTCTGTTGCAACTTTTATTTTGTTGACCTAGCTAACATTAGATAAAATAGAATATGTTGACCGCAAGTTAGCTAATAGTTTTGGACATGATTCTCTTTTGCACTAGTAATGGATTTCAAGGTCAAGGCAACCTTAGCCTAAACGTTCAAATATTAGGCTATATCTAGATGTCTCTCACAAAATATTAAATATTTTCTGTGACAAAAAATGTATTAAGTAAAACTTACATGCATAAATATATAAAAGCAGCCATGTTGAATTGTGAAATGTGTAGCAGGTGAATAGTTTTCTGCAGTAAATACATTTATTCTATTTATAAATATCAAAGGTTCTTATATGGGTCATTTTTGACCCATGTGTGTAAAATTGATGTAGAAATAAAAAACCTGTGTTTGTTTATAAAGTAAGAAAGGAAAATAAACATAATGATTTGTGAAAATCAAAAACAACATATTTAATGATTAATAAATGATGAAATACATTTCTTTCAAATATTCAGCAAAGAAACATGAATACGGGTCATTTTAGACCCATGTTGCACATTAGAAGGGCAGTGACACAAAAATTATTTTTATTTTAAAAGAAAAAAAATAAATAAGGATTTGTAATGATCTAAAAGTTAATTAAGAAATACCTGAAATACTGAATGATGAAATTAATTTCTTGCAAAGAATTAGAAGAGTGTCGGGTGTATTTAGACCTATGTTGGGCATCAAAGGGTTAATAAGTCAATCATAGAATAATTTATTCAACCGATTCGTTCTAACAGGCTGATTCATTTATGAACAAAGCAAGTGACTTGTTGATATGGGGAAAAATAGTACTAGTAGTTTGTGGCTCCGAAATGAGCAACTGTCTTTATATATGGGTTATTGAATCATTGACTCACCTGATTTGTTTAAAAACGCATAAATAAAATTCAAGATTGAAACATCACAAATCAATTATGTTGTGTAAATAATACATTAACATAATACACTTATTATTTAACTGTTGTATAATTTGAAATCGTGCTGATATTTAGGAAAATAGCAATAGAACATTGTATAATATTGCTCAACTATATTGCACAAAAAACAACAACAAGTGCAATTCATATCTTGAATTTTGGGGGCATTTTTTATTGGTTTGGTGGCATACCTTTGCTGTCATCAAATGCAGATTCAGGGGAAAAAAAGTTACCAGAATGGATGATGTGTGTGGCTTTAAAATCAAAATGGACTATTCTTACTTTTTAAGCATTTTGCCTTAAAGATTGTTTTGCTGCTGTTGTCACTGTCCATTGTTTTACCCACATTTGAAATACATCTCTCCAGAGGATATATTACAACCTCATTCTGTCCCGCTAATCAGAGTTCCCTGTTAACCAAGGGAACTTTCATACCAACAGTTGCAACAATCTATAGCTTTTCCCCCAATGACTAAGTGTGTTTGGCACAGAAAGGGAGACCCAAGTTGGCTGGCCCCCTTATATTTTTCCAAACCTGTATGACATTTTTTTTTGTCCATACAATCGAAGTCACTGGTCACCAAAACTGTTACGAACATTCTTCAAAATATCTACTTCCGTGTTTTGCAGAAGAAAGAAGATCATACAGGTTGGGAAAACATGATGATGAGTTAATGATGACAGATTTTTTTTTTTTTTATGCAAATCTTCAGCACTCATCCAGCATCAGATTGGGAAAAAAATAGGGAGTAGTAGATAATAGCTATTCCCTTTGATTTAACTCATCACTGCACAGTTGAGCTTTGTTGTCTGGCTAAATAATAAGATTGTGATTTGTGAATATGGAGCGTCACAGGCAGAATTGTAATCTGTGTCTCCCCTATGGGCTTTATTAATAGGTGAGCCAGAATGAGAGAAGGCTTAAGCCTCTGTACCGATTCAGTATGGCCTAGATATGCGGCATTTCTCTGACCCACATCCAATTTACTACAGGCTCCACTGTGTACTGTACAGCAGGCTCTTTCTCTTCCATTATACCAGGAATGAATGGTTCTGAATCTCCATTAGAAAAACTCACTGTGGCATGTTGCATTCTTTCATCTCCTTTGGACTAGACGTACAAACCAAAAACAATGATTTAGTCTTTTGATAGAATGGAGGAATTGCTTGGCATGATCTTGACACGATAATTGACAACATATTTACTACCATGCATTTACTTTTCCATGTCTTGCAAGTTTACCTATTATGGGGGGTAATATATCAGCTAGGTGTAATGATACTTATTGATAAAGTCATGTCATTAGTGTACATATCAACTTTGCTCTTGGTGTCACCTGCCGTTTGATGCATATTTAATGTAAGGCTATATAAATTATTTATAAATATATTAATAATTTAAATCATTTTTGTTGAGTTGTTAATTGAATTAAATCTTGCCAGGTGTATTTTGCCGGTTTATAAAAGCAGTAAATGGGGTTTACAGTGATTTTAGAATTGCTAATGGTAGGGCTGGGCAATATGGGCAAAAAATATTATCACGATAATTTTTTATGTCAGTTGATATCGATAATTATCACGATAAATGTCAAATCTTTATTTCTTTCAAGTTTAAAGGCAGATTTTTGCTCCTAAGTGAAAGTTGTAGAAACCAGAGCATTAATTGTGGTTTTAAACTACTCATTATTGCCAGAACATATCATGACAAACATTTGCCAAATCTTAGTTAGAGCATTCAAACATATGTCATTTTTCCTTAATAAAATAAATATCTTAATAGGAAAAAAATACATATTTCTTATTTTCTGCATGTGCTCATTTTGATTTGGTAATATTCTAACTGTTTGAGTTTTATTCAAATTAACCATTAGTCATCCAGCATCATGCATTTAGATCATGATAACCACAGATTAAACCGGGCATAGCCTATAGCACCTCACCATCAATATGTTACTTTATGGTTTCTATGGTATTTGTATGAAAAACTGTAGCCTAAATACATTATTAAATAATGTTATATATTCCATTAGTCATGACATTGTCTACATTAATAATATAATACAATTCAATATGCATATCCCACATTTCATAGTGTAGTTAATATTAGTAGGCTAATGTTACAGTAAATCCGTGGTAAATGATGATGATGGGAATTTGTTGACGGAAGAGGCTTCTGAGTACTGTATCGTTGCGCACAATGTTTGTCAGCACTATTTCATCTGCCTTTAAACTGGTTTAAATCACTGAGACATTTGTGTTCTTCACTGAGTTCAAGCGTTTCTCACCGGATCTCGGAGGCCGATCAGAGTAAACGCATCTGCTTTAGTGTGCTCGCGCTGCGCTGCCGTTTGGACTTTGAGCCGGGTGGATAAACAGTCTGTGAGGGCGCGGTTCAAATGAGTTTCGTTCTGCTTTTGGCACATAAACATTATCAAACTCTTGATATCGTTTTATTGAGAAAAAATTATATCGTGATAACTATTGTTATCATTTTATCGCCCAGCCCTAGCCAGTGGTGTTGTTAGTCATGACACAGAACAGTGTTCTTGGGGCTTTGTTAAATTCCGCACAAACACAACTAAAGCTAAAGCTAAATGTTGCTTCCCCCCTCCTGTTGCTGATCTCCTACTACTTATTTTTTACCCTATAATGTGTGCATGCATTGTGTCACTGTGATTCATCTTTTGCGGTATCTTCTATATGTGTTCGTCTGCTGCCCCAATGCTTTAATAGTTTCTTGCTCTCCGGTCAACAGCTGTTGCCCAGTCCGAGTCAGATGGCGCTGGGTACAGACTGACCTTGAGCTGCTGAATCCCGAAGTTCTGTTCTGTCGATTTGGGTGGTTTAGAATGAGCCTAGCGTGCTGACACTGCCCAGTAACAAACCTCATCAAACAAGGCCAGACAGTGACACTGTGTTCCCAGAGACCGCCTTCAGCACAGTCAGCGGACGGGAGCAAACATCATTGCCACAATCAGATCCATTATCCCCCATCCGTCACAGAGCAAACAGCCAGCATACCGTTACAGGCCCGCAGGATCACCGCTGACTCTTCTGCTTATCCGCGCATTCACATTAAAGACCCTGCAGGGGAAATATTATGAATGCATTACGCCAGCTGTGAACAGCTCATCCAAACTGTTGTGTGGGTGTGACATCGTCGTGTGCGTGTGTGTGCACACAGTTTAGAGGAAATGCACCAGTGTAATGAACATAGATCAGAAGATTATGAAATTTTAATGTCAAGTTATATCCGGTTTTGCCATGTTTTGTTTGCATATGAAGACACATTTTGAGGTACCAATACAGTGTACAAACAGGTATTAAGGACCTGCGCCCGGACATGACGACATCACAGTCCCTGAAGTGTCAACTGAGTCTCTCCCCTGTAAAGGCCTCCTTCCTTCCCTTTACCCCTGTACAGATAAAACGCTGTCAAAATAATTCCAGTTCACAGGAGGGTCATCTTTTTATTCTTTGTCGAGGGGAGGGTCATCCAACTTCTGTATTCATGAAAACCTCAACATTTCAAAGTGGCTTTTTTGGTGCATATTTTTCCATGTAGCTCTCTCAGTATCGGCCCCGATCGCTAGTAGATTGGTCTGACTCTCAAACACCAAACGCGAAAGATAAAGTCTGGTTTGGAGCTGTTTGACAGTGCGCGGCACAATGAAATGACAATGAAATGTTCACCTGGCAAAGCTTTAAAGTTAAAGACAAAGTTTTTGATTGCAAATAACGTGATGTGAATTAACATTTGACACGTGATGTGAATGTACGTCAAGTTTTTACAGTATTGGGACTTTTTTTTATAAAACATGGACCATAATTAAAAGGGCTTATGTCTACTATAGTCTAATACAGGGGTTCTCATCTCCAGTCCTCGCGAACCCACTGCTCTGCATATTGGGTATGTCTCCCTTATCTTAACACACCAGATTTCAGATCCTCAGCTCGTTAGGATGACTCTATTGCTGTGTCCTAAATCTCCATTCAAAGCACTACTCCCTACCCCTTTGTTGGGGTAAGAGAGCAGAGCACTATAGTGAGCTTACCAGCATAATAGAAGCCACTTTCGTACACTATTCGATCGTCTCTCGACTGGCTCTGGGCTAAATACCGGCTCTCGGGCTAAATAGATTTTAAAAATGAATACATGACATTATATTGAGCTTATTTCTCCAAAATTGAGTGGACTATAGGGTATAGTCATCATCACTATACATTCGGACAGCACTACAAAATGGCGAGCTCACTATATAGTCCACTAGAGTGAGTAATGGGTGATTTCAGACACAGCATATGTCTATCGTAAATTACTAAAGAAAACAATTCAGGCTAAGTGCATTTACTCAGTCTGGGGAAATGAACAAAGTAAGAAGGAGAAACAAAACTTATACAAACAAAGAAAAAGATTGCTCGAAGGGGAAATCATGGAGTTACATGATGAAGTGCCCGAAGAAGGAAGAGAGAGAACTGATCTTGATGATCAGTGATTTTAAAGCGTGAAGATGTCACAGGTGTGTAAGCCAGTGGGAAACTGCCCCTTTGGGAGTTTTACGACTCTTTGCATTGTCAAGGCTCGATTCATTTGCATGTTTTGTATGTTTTATGACAAGGCTGGTCAGAACCATGACGCGCATCATTTGCTACTCTGATGAATGGAAAGAATGGAAAGTATAGTGTAATATGTTGTATCCAACGCATTCTCATCCCAAGGCGCCATCTATGACACTTTTGCAAAAGCGTGAATACTCCAATGCACATGGCACCCTTTCAGCGCCAAATGAGACGCTTCGGTTATGGTAGGTTTAGGGTTAGACCACTAGGAGGCGCCTTCTGCCCGATTTATTTTTACGTCTCATTTGGCGCTAAAGGGTGCCATGTGCGTTGGATATTTGCGCTTTTGCAAAAGCGTTGTATATGGCGCTTTGGGAGTGAGAACGGGCTGTTGTATCATAACCTAAGATATATTTTTGACTGGAGGAGGCCACAAGGATTCCAATGTTACCATGCAAGGTGTGCAAACAAGAAAGAAAGCAAGTTTACATATTATGCATGAATATAGTTTCATATGCATTCAGAGTTTGTCTGACACATCTAGAGAAGTCATGATGATCATGATAGACTAAAATGACAATAAAACACATGGGTATGTGGGAATATATCATATTCTTTTCAGATTTAGTCAAGTTACAGATTTCAATGAAGGAATGTCTGCTTATGTGTGTGCGTTTTATGGAGTGAGCTTTTCTAGCCGCCTGGCCTGGCTCTGAGAGATAGTGATCTCTTGAGGCTTGAACCCTGGTTGGGTGTGTGTGTGTGTGTGTGTGTGTGGTGTATAACGTTCCTTTTTCTTGCTGGAAGGGGGAAGGTTTTTAGATAATAATGTATGTGTGAAGCTGGCTAATCGCTGGTTTTATGGGTGGTTTTGCTTTAGCTTACGTTCGCTCTGAAAGTGTCAATGAACGCCATTTGGAACAGACTTTCTGGTGCTTACTGGTGATTTACTAGACGCAAGTCAAATGTTTAAAGCTTTTCACCCTGTAGAATTTAATGAGTCCCAACTGACACAGTCCAGATGACCTACAGTGGAGATCATCCACAATCAAAAATTATAATATTGCATAAGCACAAGTATAAAACAACTGTCATCATGTGCTGAAAACAAACACAAGTAAAAGAGTTTGCAAAAATGTATCAGCATGGTAAATGGTAAATGGACTGCATTTATATAGCGCTTTCATAGACCCAATGGCCACCAAAGCGCTTTACAATTTGCCTCAGCATTCACCCATTCACACACACATTCATACACCGACGGCGAGACATGTGTTCTAAAGTGGTTGGCCTACATTTATTGATCACACAGACCAATCTTTTCGTAGTTATATGTTGCACTGTACAGCCTTTTACAGGACCCTTTTTAATGGACATTTGATGTAGGTCTACTAGGCATAGATATCTGAACATCTTTGCCAAGCGCAAACCAGCACAGAAGTAATTAATAAATTACCAGGGGTGGGTCATGCCTTTTTTCACAATCATTTTGGAGGGTCATAGAAAAATATATTGTGATGAAGGGAGCGTCAAGTCTATTTTGACTGTAAATCTCAAAACTCCTGCGGTAGCCCTTTAAATAAAAACAGCCCCTAATACATTTTTAAGGCTAGACAAGTAATTTGTTGAGTTCAATTTGTCAAGAAAGACTACATGCCTGCGCACATATAGATTAAAGCGTCATACATATAGACTAAACAAGTAATATGCATGTGCAGCGCAGTCTCATACCAATTCGTCATATAACTGACGTTTTGGGACGTCTTTTGACCATTCGTCAATATACGACTATTTCAGGGCCCCCTTAAACGTCGGTAGATGACAGTTATGGGATCCTAACTCTACCCAGACCTAAACCTAACCCTAAACCCAACTCGTCACCTAACTGACGTTAAAGGTAAAGCGTCAGTTGTATGACGACCCGGGATCGTCATCTACCAACGTTTAAGGGGGCCCTAAATAGTCGTATATTGACGAATGGTCAAAGACGTCCCAAAACGTCAGTTATATGACAAATTGGGATGAGACTGTGTTAGCACGTGCATGCCGTCAGCTTTTTCAGAGGTTTGCGTTTTTGAGCGTTTGCGCAGAGAAAACTTTTTTTCAAGGCTTGCACCTTGGAACTTATTTCAAGGTTTGTGCTCTCGAGCCACCAGACACTGTTGTGCGAATGAGCGAGCTGGGGCGCATTAAGGGTTTTCTGTTAGAACGATGTCATACTTGCGGCCCCTAATAACTTAATGATATTTGCAATGGAAGTGAATCAAATGTGAATCAAATCTAACTTTAGCTGGACAAAAACTTTATTCTAGAGCTGCTGTAAAGCCAAAACAATCTCTGTTAATTTAAGTTCCTATTATCACTGTAAAGCTGCTTTGAAACAATCAATATTGTTAAAAGCGCTATATAAATGAAGGTGACTTGACTTAAAGCATGAATGTTTTGTGTAGATTCAAAATCTCTTATTGCTTTTATAACAACATGATTCATACAAGTATAAGGCTGGTTTGCTCAGTGTTAAAGCTATAATTCAGTGACAGAAATGTTTTTATAGGGACAAAAAAATCACAGCGTGCATTGGATTTATTTGTGTTCAGGTGTTAGTAAATATTTAAGAGATAGTTCACCGAAAAATTAACAGTTTGTCATTTTATCACCCTTGAGCCATTTCAAATATGAATGCTATAATTTTTATGCATGCAAAAGGAGAATCTGTGAGGGAAAAAAATGTATACATTTTTGTTAATGAACATGTCTGTGAAGCTTAAAGGCACCATTCACCCAAAATGAATATTATTGTCATTATTTACTCAACCTTATGTTATTTCCAATCCTGTATGACTAATTCTTCTGCTGTGGAACATATGAGATTAAATTGGAAGCAACTTGACTTGCATTATAGGCACTAAAGAGACGGAATATAAGTCAGGTTTAGAATGACATGAAGGTGAATAACTGATGGTGTATCTTTCATTGTTTAGATGATCAATTTATTAAGCAAAAAAATATTATTTTTTAAGTTGGGATGAACCACATGACTCATGCACTAGGTTTTTACTAAGTCTTCTGAAGATATATGATGGCTTTATGAGAGGATGCCTTCACTGAATCTCACACATCACATCCCCATTCTTGGCGCCAGGATTACAATTATCAATGCCAAATCTCACTGGTTTATATTTGTTGTTTCTTGGCATATGGTGCTATTTTGAAGAATAGTCTTTGAAAACACCTAGAGAGGATTTCTTACCCCTTTTGTTAGTGAAAAGCTATCGTATGACTTAGAATATAATCAACTGTTTAGGACTTTTGTAATAGTTTTCATTTTGTGATGAACTTCCTTACTTCATAAGTCTTTGTTATAGGAAGGTATATGCCCAGACTTGCCCTTGGCAAGAGGGGAACAGAAGGTTCTTTTTGTGTTAATGGCTTTCCATGCTTCCCCTCGCTCAGTAGCTCATTTGACATGACTACCTAATGCTTTCCACAGTGCTGATCTTGGATCAGAGTTGACGTTTGCTCAATACTCGGAAGCTGCACTGATGCTGCTATATCCTGAACTGAACAGTACCAGTTTAGCACTGCTGCTTCTGCAGACGTGTCCCCACAAAGGCCTCTGAATAGAGGTTGGATGTATGGCTTCCTCTGAGGAGATAAACTGTTGTTGTTGAGATTTATTCAGATATTTATGAGAGCTGAAAAGACAATAATATGCACAATTAATGTGCACAAGAGACTATAGCAGTAATAACTCAGCCGTTGCAATAATTTGCCTCACTTTATTTGTTTCTAATATTAGCTTCTTTATTTCATTATGATATAATTGGGTACAATTTTGCAGTCCTATTAGTTTTTAATACTGTTTTTCTTCTGTTGGTTACATAAGCCCTGTGATAATTTACATTCCAAATATTAATTATAGCAGTATTATCCACAGTTAGAGTAAATAATCTTTTTTATTTTAGGTCCAAGTGCTTGTCTGATTTTAAAGCTGCAGTCCAGCGTTACTCCTCTTTGTTCGAAATCTGCAATTGCATTGATTCCTGGAATTATCAACTTTGCGTGAGTTGTACTTCATTACCCTCGAACGCGACACTGCACAGATGAACACAATGTTGTGTTTGAGGAGAGTTTGCTGTGCAGCTGTCAGTCACCACGCCGATGTGGATATTGGCATTCAGAATCTCAGATTGTTACTTTTGAAAGTATGACCAACATAAGAATTTTCACTGGAAAATGTCATCTGAACTATTAAGAAAACATCCACTTTTGTTCTGTTTCTGACATTTCAGTAGATAATGATGTGATTGCTACCAAATGAGTCAAAGCGGCGGCAGCATTAGATGTGGCGATGGGACCTCCTTACCATAGGTCTTACCATGTAACCGAGATGTTCCCTATTGGTCAGTCACTACAACGTAGGTCATGACTGACCAATAGGAGAATCCCTACCCAAAGCGTCAAAGAGGCTGCTGCACCCCTCCAGGACCCCATGCAAGCCTCTTCACCTTCTTGCCTGGAAGGACTATAACAATCACTTATAAGTTCTCATATCACGCAAAACGTTAGCACTGCTCCTGTCTCCTGACTTGCACAGTGTCTGCACAGTAGGCTCACTGGGGAAACATATTGCGAAGCCCCGGGGCCAGCTGTGTGCCAGTGCATCCTGCCGAGTGTTCCCTCGGTCAGGGAGAACAGCTGCAGTGGAGGTCTCTGAGGAGGCAAACAGTAGAGCCTCCAACTCTCTCAGAACAGCTGAACCACCAGTGGAGTCGCCACTCTCCCGAAGCACAGCTGTGATAGCTCTCGCCACAGGTTGCACACCGGGGACATACATGGCTCGAAAGCGACCTCAGATGCTCACTCCGAGGAGATGGCGGCAGTGCGACGAGGCAATTGATTGCCAATGCAATAGGTCCGTCCACACCCCTGATACTGCATGCCCGTTGTACGTGGCACCCCAGCCGGTGGCAGAGGCATCTGTGAACACCACAGCATGCCTGGATACCTGTTCCAGGGGGACTCCTGCCCTAAGGAACGAGGGGATCTGACCACGGGCTGAAGGTGTGATGGCAGGCCGCGTGCTGGTTGCTGCCTGGTGAGTGCCGTGATGCCATGCCCATCTCGAGACTCGGCCATAAGAGCCAGTGCTGAAGCGGCCTCATATAAAGCAAGCCGAGCGGGGTTACCGCTGCTGCCATATACCTCAGGAGCCTCTGAGAAAATTTCAGTGGGACCGCCGTCCTGCTTCTGAACGTGTTCAATCAGTTCAGCACGAGCTGAGCGTGCTGCTCTGTGAGGCGCGCTGTGCAAACGAAACTCCATAGCAAGAACAGAGATCCTCTGCATGGGGGCGAGTTTATTTTTTACATTTACATTTTACATTTATGCATTTTAGCAGACAATTTGATCCAAAGCTACTTACATTTCAAGGTACACATTTACACTCTCATCAGTTCTTGCTTTCCTGGGAATCAAACCCATGACCTTGGTGTTGCAAGTGCCAACACTCTTCTGTTTGAGCTACAGGAAAGCTCAAGAGCTTCCCCAGTTGAACCTGAAGACCCAACTGGGTGAGGTGCCTGAACACGAGGTCCCTGTGTTCCCATAACTGATCTGTCAGTCTGCCAGTATGAGCCAGTAGTCGAGATAGTTGAGGATGCGAATGCCCTGTCTCTCATGGGGACAATGGCCCCCTCCATGACTTTCGTGAAGACACAAGGGGACAGGTACAGCCCGAAGGGTAGGACCTTGTACTGATATGCTCCGACCCTCAAACGCAAAGCACAGGAACGGCCTGTGTTAAAGAAGAATCGAGGCATGAAAGTACGCGACCTTCAGGTCGATCGCTGCAGACCAATCTCAGGGACCGATGCATTTGAAAATGCGTTTCTGTGTGAGCATTTTGAATGGTAGCTTGTGGGGGTTCTGATTCAAAACTCGTAGGTCTAGAGATTGGTGGTAACCCACCATCTTTCTTGAGTACAATGAAGTAGGGACTGTAGTGCCCTAACCTCATATTGGCTGGAAGGACCATTTAGGTGAAGACTGCTGCTGCAGGGCAGGAGCAGGGGCAGAAGCAGGAGGACACACCCAGTGACAAGCAGACTGAGGAGCTGTGGGCGTGTGGGGTGGAGGCAGCAGCTGACCACCGCAGCATGATTTGTCTGATGGCCTCAGTCTGCTTCTGTACAGCCGAGAGCTGCTGGGCAAAGTTCTGAACCGCGTCACCAAAGAGGCTAGGACACGAGGGAGTTAAGGAACCGGAGCTTGTCAGTGCCCCTCTCTAGCGAGATCTCCTATTGGTCAGTCATGACCCACGTTGTAGTGACTGACCGATAGGGAACAACAAATCTACCTCCAACATCACTCGCATTATAGCTTACTAGCCGAGATTCCTTCTTTATGTTTATAGATGTGACGTAATAAAGCAAAGACATGATTGAATCTCCCTCGGATACCCACCAGTACCACTGGAATTAAAAACATTAGTACAAGCTTACCACTTTGATTCAAGCTAAGACAAGCAGAGAGTTTTGAACACTGGCTGGTTGTTTATTTTCTCAAATATGTATTTTGGATCAGTTTTGGACCCCCCCCCCCCCACACACACACACACACACAAAAAAAAGCTACGAACTGCAGCTTTAAATGGGTTGTTGGAAAGAGGAGTTTATACCGAGGCCTCAAGCATGAAAATCCTCTCTTGATTTAAAGGAAAAACAAAACACTAAAGCATGCCTGGATCAATAGCAGTTCCTTGAAGCAGCCCTCTGCAGCTTTATGAGAATGGATTGTGTATTCTTGACAACATGTCTGTCCGTCCTGTGACCTTGTCACTAAGGGCTCTTTCCTCTGTCTTATCACAGTCCTTTGCCTGCTGTGCATCACAGATTTAAAAACATAAGATCTGTGATTTTAGACATTTTACACTCCTCTCATGCCATTTTTTTCCTCAAAAGCCTGTTTAATCTAATCATAAACTATTTATAGTCTGTAACAAATTAAATGACCTATAAGTCATATCATGTTATATATATATATATATATATATATATATATATATATATATATATATATATATATATATATATATTAGTGCTGTCAAACGATTAAAATATTTAATCGCGATTAATCGCATTAATGTCATAGTTAACTCCTGATTAATCGCACATTTTTATCTATTCTTAATGTCTTTTGATTTCTTTTTGTTACATTTTTTTCTCATTTTTAATGCTCTTATCAACATGGAAAAGTGGATTGCTTGTTTAGTGCAAATGTTTTTTTTAATTATTATTATTGAAGATAACATTGGAATAGTGTTCAATTTCACTCTAACATATATAGCCTAAATAATCCTCTCACAATGCAACACTGTCCATCAATAAAAGGGTGAAAGAAATACTGACGAGGTCCTGATATTGACGAGGGGTGGGAGAATTTAGCATCATCTGTGTTTGTGTGTGTGTGTGTGTGTGTTTGCTTGGCCATCATCAAGTGGTGTTTCAGGCTGGACGTGCTGCGACTGACTGATAGCTCAGTTCATAATGACAAAACATACAGATCGCTTTGGTCTTGTCAATGGGACAATTTGGCAACTTTTTAAAAGTAAACTTTACATTCAGAATCTCATTGGCATCCATTTTCGGCGTCTCGCGCCTCGTCATCCACTCAAAACATAACGTTACCATTTGGCCGGCTCGCAAGCTGAAACGAGTGTGTGCGGCACAAAACGTCCCTCGCGTGCTGCCTCTGAAACCCATTCATTTCAATTGCTTGCGCCGTGTCGAGGACGTTCCGTTGCTTCTTCGACCAAAAGCGCAAGCGGATCTAGCTAGACCGGAAACAAAACATCAGGCACGCCGCACACACTCGTTTGGGCTTGCGAGCCGGCTTTGAGTGGATGACGAGCGTGAGACGCTGAAATGGATCAGGACGCATGCCGCGTCCTGTTGCAAAAGTATGTGAAAAAACTGACAAAGTTTGCTAGGACAAAAAGCACCGGTCAGATCGCGTCACATAAAAAATTAACGCAGTTAAATGGGTTTGCGTTACGTTTAATAACGCGTTTAACTGACAGCTCCATATATATACATATATATATATATATATATATATATATATGTTGCTTTTTAAATAAGTTCTGTCATGAGTCATGGCAATTGTCATGGTTATGGTTATGGCGATGTTAATGTATTTGGTCTTGGTGGAATAGATCTGCTACGCTGTTTCTGCTGCAGAGCAACTGACACTTGCTACTGCCAATCACAGACATTGCTGTGAGCATGTAAGATGTGAGAGCATGCATGTCCTCATAACATAGATGATTTAATTCCCGTAGCAGATCTATAGTGGAGCTGGAGGGTTTCTGCAGTGCGCTGCAGACTGCTAACAGCAACACTACCGATATTTGTTTGATGTCTAGCCGCAGCTCATTGGACGCTGATGCAACAGCAACCAATTAGCTGTGCCATTTAGATAATGATGTGATTTCTACCAAATGAGTCAAAGACTTATCAGCCTGCACCATACATATAGGTTTAATGGCAGAACTATGTATTTTAAGCAATTCTCAGCTTTTACACAAGATTCAACACTTTTTTTATCGGTTTAATACAATTTAAGTTAAATTACTTAAACATCCAAGTTGATTGCATTTAAAAATTTAAGGCAGTGACTTTTTTTACAGTGTTGTAGCGGTCAGGTGGCTGTTGAAAGCATATGACCAAGTAAGATGTTGTCAGAGACAATGTCTTTAATAACAAACTAAAAGGAAGCTAACTGACCATGTTAACACAAACAATAACTGACAATGGACAGAAAAGAAAAGGCTGTATAACTACATAGTAAAATGAGGACACTAAACGGAAAAAGCTGACAAAACTTGGCTACTTAGAATAGTGAGTACTGAGAACTGATACAGATATACTACAGAAACTGAACTAAACTGAACATACATGTGACAAGTGTATACTAAAATGTCCCTAAATGTGACTAATATGACAATATTAAATAGGCTTTTTTGACAATTTTAGAAGCCTGGTAGACTTTTTCATCATATTGTGTGTTATCTGGGTCAGCTGGAGAGATTGAAGGATGTGTCAAGGCTTGCACTATCTGTCATGCCCTTCCTAGCTGGATCTCTTAGGACCCAGAAGTGGAAATGAGTAAAAGGTTATGTCAACTTTTAACGACTCTGGCAGATGGCATTTCTCATGAGGCTCAAAAGAAGCTTGCATGAGGCAAGTTTGTCTTGTACTGTACTGTAGGTGTGAAACACATTTACAAGTGTACTTATTAGGTACTTGTCCAGATATACAACATTTCATGGGGTTAGCTGCCTCCGAATTGGCATGATGTAAGAGTAAATGCTTTATTTTATCGGTAATTTATTTCTATTTATATACACACACCTCCATTTAAAAGTTTATAGTTGGTAAGATTTTTTAAAAAGTTTTTGAATGAAGTTAAACTGCTCACCAAGGCTGCTTTCATTTGTTCAAAAACAGTAATATTGTGAAATATATTACAATATAAATCTTACTGTTGTTTCAGTTTCAAAACTAAGAGCTTCACACATGGATTATCAGCCTGCTCTGTTTTAGATGGGTCATACTCAAACACCCAGACACCCCATAATATGATAAGATTCTATATTTCCTTCTGCTTCATTTTCTGCTCAGGTCACTTACATAAAATATTTCTCTTGTTATTTTTAGCCTCTTAAAACCCCTGCCACTTCACGTCATTGCAGAGTGTGCAATATTAAGACAGTTACAACAAGCCATATTAAGACATACGTTACATACTCTTAGAGGGCCAAATTATCCCGACAATGATATTAACAGATGTTTTGACAAAGACATCCTGATGGTCTTCTTCTGCTGTGTTTACATGCTTTCTGTGTCTCTTTACACTCCAGAACAATGGTTCTCTTACAAGAGGTTATCTCTTGTTGCGTAAGTTAGCTTATGTTATGGTAAAGATTCATCTTTTTTGAGATATTGATCTGCTAATATCTCTACTGCTAAAATGGCTTACTATCACAACAATTTTTTTTATTCTTCTAACTTCTCGCATGCATTTAAAAATCTTCTACTTTCTTTCTTAACATTCCTCCTCCTCCTCCTCCTTCATCAACCCTAACAGCTGACGATATTGCCACATTCTTCATAGAAAAACAAGCACCATCAGCAGCCAATTTACCAATCCACAAACTGACACAAACATTTTACCAACAAACAACCACATTCTACCCTCCTTCTCTCTACTTTCAGAGGTGGAAGTCTCAAACTCCTCCTTTCCAATCGCCCTACTACCTGTCCGCTTATCCTATCCCCACTTAATCTACTTCAAGCCATTTCTTCCTCAGTTGTACCCACACTCACGCACATCATAAACACATCTCTTCACACTGGTACATTTCCCACAACTTTTAAGCAGGCTCGAGTTACCCCACTGCTTAAGAAACCCAACCTAAATCTAGCACATCTGGAAAGTTACAGACTGGTATCTCTTCTTCCATTTGTCGCGAAAACACTTGAAAGAGTTGTTTTCAACCAGATCACCTCCTTTCTAACACAGAACAACCTTTTGGACAACAATTAGTCTGGTTTCAAAAGCGAACACTCAACTAAGACTGCCCTGCTCTCAGTAATTGATGCTCTGAGAATGGCAAGAGCAGCTTCCAAATCCTCAGTCTTCATCCTGCTGGATCTGTCTGCTGTATTTGGAACAGTTAACCAGTTATCCTCCTCTCAATACTAAAGATGAAGGACATCTCGGGAACAGCACTACAATGGTTTGAGTCTTACCTCTCAGGTAGGTCCTTAAGGGTGTCGTGGAGAGGTGTGGCATCTAAGACCCAACATCTAGCTACTGGGGTGCCTCAGGGCTCAGTGCTTGGACCACTCCTTTTCTCCATCTTCATGACATCACTAGGATCTGTGATTCAGAAACATGGCTTTTCCTATCATTGCTAAGCTGATGACAAGCCTCTCATTCCAGCCTGACGATCCGATGGCAGCTGCTCGTATCTCAGACTGCCTGACAGACATTTCTGGCTGGGATGAAGGATCACCACCTTCAACTAAACTTTGCGAAGAGACAGAGCTACTTGTGATCCCGGTCAACCCAACACTTCATCACAACTTCTCCATTCAGCTAGGCTCACCATACATAACTCCATCAAAGTCAGCTGAGGAACTTTGGGGTTGTAATTGCCATTCGCAGACCACATTGCTAAAACTGCCCTGTCCTGCAGTTTTGCCTTGAACAACATACAGGAGGATCAGGGCTTTCCTTACAGAGCATGCTACATGCTTTAGATAAAAGTGTCTGCTAATTGAATAAATGAAATGTAGATATTGAAGCCAAAAAAAATAAGTAGACACAATGAGGGCGCAAACGCCCTTCATGGGACGTGACGTCACGCCAGGTTCAGTGGTAGGCTTCTGCAGTTGCCACAGGGCAGCCAATGAGCACACTAGACAGCCTGCTCTATGTATGCTAGCTGCTGCACTGCGTAGACAATTAATACAAAATTAAGGATATTTTTTTGGCTTCAGTATCTCGAAAGATTCATCTTTCCTGTAGCGTAAGCTAACTTATGTAATTCTCGTTCCCTCTTCGAGAGAGAACTGAGGTTATTCAGTGAGCCACATTAGTATTCTTCCTCCGGGAAGTTATACTTTATTTAGGGGTGTTATAGTTTACACAATATCATGTATAAATATCGCATTAGATGCACTAACAGTGGAAAGAGTCTGCCAATTATTTCATACAACAATTTAATTACAAAGTATATTACCAGAATTACAAGTTGAATTGAGGAAAAAAAATACATGGATTTCAGAATGTCTTATTTGTTTTTTAGAGAGAGAGAGAGAGAGAAAGAGAGAGAGCGAGCTAGATTAGACTTTTGGACCCCAACTGTATGTACTGCATTTTTCCTTACTCTAATATTGAGCTATGTTTGGACTAATCATTTGTTTAGATTCACATCCTTAGAATCAAGGTTTTTAGATCCAGTTTTAGATTTTAAAACTGTTTGTGCTCTCCTTGTTATTTAAATAATACTTAGTGAGACAAACCAGAGCTTGTGTTTTATTGAGTAATCAGCTTTCTAGAGGCTTGTATGTATTTGTGCCTGTGTGTGCTGCTGCTGGATGTGTGGGTAGGAGGTGACCTTCTCTTCACACACTTTTCATCCTGTTTTCTGAGAGATCTAAATTAAGTCCTTATGTTTCTGCAAATGCTGCTTGTAAGTATTTATTTATGTATTTAGTAATCACATTGAGAAATGCTCAGATAAAAATCTCACTCAAAGGTTTTACTTCCCTAATATAAAGGGAGAGTAAAACCCTTACAAAACTTGGACATTGTTTGCTGCTGACAATACTGAAATGTAGACTGGAAACCGATTTTCATGGTAAATAATCTGCAAATACCAGTAATTTGACTTACTACAAATGTTAGTAAATCACCCTGCATGATTCATTTAAATACTCTCCTCCCAAATATGTAACATTTATAAAGGGAAACTCCTACAAACGCATGTACAAAAAGGCCAGCCGCAAAAATAACTGTTCAAGCCTTTGCAGTGCTAATTTTTCACTGTGTGTCTTTGGTAAATCCTGGTAGTAGTTTTTTTAACGCCAAATAGGGTTTACAAGCTGTTTGTAATACTAAATTTCTAATTTCCTGAATCGTGTTTAGCTTGTTCACATCGAGAGGTGGTAAAGTGCGGAATTTCATCTTATGATCTGAAATATGTGTTGGTTTCTTGGTGTCAGCTTGAGACTATAATGAGTCTCAAATGACAGGAAAAATCTTGAACTGAGGGCTACCAAAGTAAATCTATGTGAAGAACATAGGCTACATGTATAGTTACTCTACTTACATCATTTTATATAAACTCTTTCCCACCCCTCTATGACCCTTCAACATTTTTCACACTGTACCGTAAAGCAGCACATAAGCAGTCCAACTGTACAGGTTATTCACACTGCCCACGTGAGCAGAGTGGTGACGTGTAGCAGGAGCGTAGGTCCAAGAAGAGTTTCTGCACTGAGTCTATTGTTGCCTTGCATAGCATGCTGAACACTTTTTGTGCACTTTTTGAAAAGCCTTTTTGTATTTTGCATTGTACCCTTTTATGAAGAATCACGTATAATACAGGATTATTTAAACAGTTGGTAACACTTAGAATACTGTATCTTACTTACTGCAGAATTAATAAGGAATTATTGACGAACTAATAGGTAATTCTTCATTAACTACTTCTTCACTACTGTTAACTACTAAGGAATATGTGTTAACTAATCAGTATGTAATATAATTTTATGATTGTGTTAAGTATCAGTTAGTTAATCAATAGCTAATGATTTCTGTCATACCTCCTGAAGAACTACTATTAATTATCAACTAATTAAGGTTCAAGAAAAATAACTAAGAAGTAACTACTGAACAGTCATACAAAACTAACCTCAGATTATTTGTATATTTTATATACAGTACTGTGTGTGTCTGTTTTCCTCAGCATAGAATGCCACTGAGTAAATTCATGTATTTGAGGCAACGACTGAGGGAAACTGAAAATATAGGGAACTTATTAGTAATTAATAAATAAGTATCAAATAATTCTGCAGGAATTACTTAGAAGCTGGAACAGCTTTCTAAAGTCAGCTTTTCAGCTTTCAGTATTCTAAAGTGAAAATATAGGGAACCCATTAGTAATTAATAAAGAATTATCAAAATAATTATCCAGGAATTAGGCTACTATAATCTGAAACAGTCTTGTAAAGTGAAAATATAAGGAACTTATTAGTAATTAATAAATAACTTTTAAATAGTTCTTCAGGAATTACTTAGAACCTGGAACAGTATTCTAAAGTGACAACACGGGGAACCCATTAGTAATTAATAAATAATTATCAAATAATTATCTAGGAATTAGGCTACTTATAACCTGAAACAGTCTTCTAAAGTAAAAATATAAGGAACCTATTAGTAATTAATAAATAATTATTAGATAGTCCTTCAGGAATCACTTAGAACCTGAAACAGTATTTTAAAGTGAAAATATAGGGAACCCATTAGTAATTAATAAAGAATTACCACATACTTCTGACTCAAATAAAACTTACTGAAAAAAAAAAATAAATATATATATATATATATATATATATATATATATATATATATATAGCCTATATATATTAACGTAATCATCTAAACCTTTGTAAAATACATGACAATTACTTGCAAGAGGTGAAAAAGGCAACAGTGGCAAGGAACCAAAACTCCATCAGGTGACCAAAAAAAAAAAAAAACCTTGGGAGAACCCAGGCTCAGTGTTTGTGGCTACCGCGATATTGCCGGAACTTGAATGGTGCAAAAGAAGTTTAAAATGTATAAGAACTAAGTATAATAATAAGGTGTAATATACATGATATGTTTTTGCTTATTTGCAGATCAGAGCCTATAGGTAAATGTCTGAACTTATCTTTCTTATTAGTGCTGAAGAATGACAAACTGACTGTGTATGACTGTTAATTAGTAGTTACTTCATAGTTATTTTTCTTGAACCTTAATTAATAGATAATTAATAGTAGTTCTTCAGGAGGTATGACAGAATTCATTAGCTATTGATTAACTAACTGATACTTCACACAATCATAACATTATATTACATACTGATTAGTTAACACATCTTCCTTAGTAGTTAACAGTAGTGACTTAAGTGTTAATAAAGAATTACCTATTAGTTCTTCATTAATTCCTTATTAGTTATGCAGTAAGTAAGATACAGTATTCTAAAGTGTTACCAAACAGTTTATAACTTTAGATTGATTTTGAGTGGGTTCAGAGCCAAAACTGACTCAAAATGATGGAACAATGGAAAAAATATAAGAGGAAGAGAAGGAAGAGGATGAGTAAGAGGAGGTGAACAAGGAGGAAGAGGAAGGTGTGGAGAATGTTGTGAAGGCTGGATCTGCTTTAGGGTTTTTTTCCTTTGGCTGTAGAGATGACATTAGCCCCTTTTCCACCAAAGCATTTTGAGAGCCGGTTCGGAGCCGGTGCCTGCACGCGAACCAGTTCTTTGTGTTTCGACATCCAAAGAACCGGTTCGCGGCCGGGAAAACTGGTTCCAAAGCGGCACCAACTCTTTGCTGGACTAGAACCGTTCTTTTAGCACGTCATGCTTACGTCGGGGCTGGGGCGGGTTTAGATGCGTTCTAAACATCTTTTCTGACCATCGCAAAGCCAGGAGAAACTGCAGAAACACGCAAGCGTTTTTATTTATTTTTTATTTTTTTTTATTTGAAACATAAGCAAAGAAGAAAACAGTCACGATATAGAACAAATAAATGGAAAGAAAAAAGACACAAGACAGGGGTACATAACTTATCAGAAAAGATTACATATCAAACGAAAAGATTAAAAGACTTACATATTTCAATTGTTTTTAAAGTTTTCTTGGTACACGAGTTAGAGATAATCCCAAAGCAATGTACTTGCAAGCGTTTCTAGCGACGTACACAGTGACGTAACGACGTCGTTCCCTGGGTGCTCTAGTCAGGAAAAACAAACAGGTTCTGAACGGGTTCGCAAGTTGAACCAACTCCGGAACCAACTTTGAACCAGCACTAGTTCTGAACCAGTTCTTTTTGGGTGGAAAAGGGGTAATAGTCTGAGATGTGGAGAAACTCCTTCCAACCAGACCAATATGAAGACATGATAAAATCTCTCTCACTGACCTTGATTTTGCTGTTGCACAACTCTTCTTAGTGACTGTAACATGCTTTTCATTTAGAGTTGTTTTTACTATAATAACCCTTTTGGCTTTTGCAGTTGGCTCTGTATTTTCACAGTATCCAAGAGCTGGATATACAGACATTCAGTATTATAAAACAGTTAGTTTCAATCCTTGATTCCGATTGTTCAATAGCTGTGCTTTATTCATGATAAAATAAAGCTATGACCGGTTCATGTTGTTGCTGTTCACGGTCAGGGACTATTTTTTTTTTCTAGCGGAAGGAAGGCTTTTAGTGATTTTACTTCATGAAAGATGCACTACAACTTTATTTTTTTTTTTACAAAACATATATACTTTTTTTTACTTTAATATTTGTTTGTGTGGTAGCAGTTTTATAAAAGCAATAAGGTACTTGAGTAAGTACTCGAGTAAGTAACTGCTGAAGGGCGTTGTTAATGCATGACACTTAGAATACAGTACAGCCTCTCTGACATATACAATATTCAGTGTAATACTATATTTGCAGTCCATACAGTATATAACTTATTCACCTTACTACTGTTAGTTTTAATTACTATACTTTTTTATGTATTTGCGAAATTCGTTTACTTTGTTACAATATATTTTTTTCTGTAACTGCTTGCTTTGGATTTCTGTGTTTTCCATTTTTCTCTGTAGCGTCTAACGAATATTTATAATATTGACTGATGTGTGTATGATCTGAAAGCATTGTTTAATTTTGAGCACAGATGTGGTTTTGAGGTATTTGTTCTTGCCAGAAGAGTCAAGAGGTTATTTGAATGGTTAATGTTTAAATTGAGAAAGTGAGCGATGCATGGTTTCAAGAAATATGTTTTAGCAATTCAGAAAAAAACAAGACAAGAATTCCACGTTATTTATATTATTTGAACTTTTATCAAATAAACTTTTATTATTTGTAGATAAATAAATAATAAATAAAGAAGACAATTTTTTTGTGTAAGGATGTTCAACACAAAATGTGGGCTGCAGTTTTGGAAATATGTGGCACAAAATTGGATTGTTCCCAGTGGGAAGCATGACAAGAGCAGAAAGAGAAGAAGTGTGTGTGTGTGTGTGTGTGTGTGTGTGTGTGTGTGTGTGTGTGTGTGTGTGTGTGTGTGTGTGTGTGTGTGTGCACGTGTAAAAAAAAGAGGCTAAAGAGAGGCATAAAAGCATACGTTGTTGCTGATTATGCAATATAGTTGCATGTTAGTCTGCTGCGACCTTCTGAATAAAGCGATGAGTTTTTTTTATCTTAGACAGGACAAGGATGCAAGGGCTAGAGGGAAGGACAGCAGAAGGACATGCCGACTTACGTAAGCCACACGTTTTGACTGAATCCTGTCTGACCGGAGTGAACTGATCTCCCAAATGCAATCTCAGTCAGATTCAGCACATAATAGCACACATTTTGAGGAAGAGGACACAGCAGACATGTTAGCATACACCATCTGGATGCCTAGAGGTTACCATGCAGCTGTAGCCCTGGAGACGCAACCATGTGGTCTTTAGAGACCTCACTGTCAACCAGCACTGACAACCCACGGATTAGTACACAGCAATGCTAATAAATCAGATCTGAACACTTAGATGAATGAGTTGAATGCAAAGTAGTGAAGTTTAACCACTACTAATTACCCAGGAGAAAAGAAAACTAAATTCACACACTAAATTAGTTATATTTTCACTTCTACAAAAAATATTTTACGGTTAGAATTAGTCTGTAGATGTAATGCAAGATAGATGTGATTCAAGGAAGATGAAGAAGATCAGGTATTAGTGCAGTGTTTATTTAAGCAACGCAGAACAAGATACTTAACTTGTGAGACAGTGTGCTGTGCACAAACATTACCAAATAACTAAACAGGACACAGACAGGAACTTGAATACAGTGATTAACTACATGTGATGAATGTAGTTATTGACCATGTTGATTAACAAGTGGCTGGGAAACTAGAACGAAGGGAACACATGTCAAGAATGAAAACAAAACAGACTGAACATGACTGTGACAGTGGCAAATACTGTATATTCATTCATACCATTCCAAAGTTTGTTGGCTTGGTATTTTTTAACTGTTTTTACCATTCACCAATGCTGAATTTATTTGATGAAAAATACTGTAATATTGGAAGATATATTACAATTTAAAATAACTGTTATAATGACTGAATTTTCAGCATCATTACTCCAGTCTTCAGTGTCATGTGATCCTTCAGAAATCAGTCTAATGATTTGGTGCACAATAAACAAGTGTTTAAAACAGTGCTACAATTTTTGATACATTCTTTCAGGATTCTTTTATAAATAGAATGTTGAAAAGATATATAAATGCATTGACTTTTTTTAAAAGAAAATAATGAACTTTTTAACAGTAGTGTCTTTGAAAGAATGACTATATAGCACTACTTAGTTTATTTATTCTGTAGTTTAAATAATTGTAAAGGTTTGTGAACTAATACTCCAACAAATAATTGTGAGCTTATAATTAACCGAGTCTGATACACAACCGTGTTTCTCACAGCTCGTTTCTAAAGACTCTCGTGAGCATTGAGGTGTGAACAACACTGCTTTATTCCACCTTCACAAAGTTGAATAAGAATAGACTGACATTTAGCATCTTAGTTTCTTTTCCAAATGTTTGCAACGTAGCACAGGTGATAGTCACTCATTCTGTGAGTACTATATATATATATATATATATATATATATATATATATATATATATATATATGTGTGTGTGTGTGTGTGTGTGTGTGTGTTTTAAACCCATATTACACATTTAAAAGATTCAGGAACTAAATATATTCAGTAAAAAATATGTTATAATTTTTAACAGTACTGACTGCAGTTCAAAATATCAAATATGCAGTTGACCTCAACACCCTTTGTGTTACTCTTTCTGTTGCTCCTTGTGTGAGAAAGCACATGTGATGGTAAAAGTTTTAAATTATTGATGTCTAGGTCTTTTGATTGACTGTGATTATTTTGTGTTGAGTCTTTCTAGTATTTTGAACTGCCTGTGGCCTTGTTTGGTATCAGTAAGGTGTGGTGTTTCGCTCAATCATTCTAGGCCGAAACTCAATATATAGCTCAACCATTAAAGTCGCCCCTTTTATGCTTTTTATACATTACTATTCTGTAATGTAGCTGTTTGTGAATGTAAAAGGTCTGCAAAGTTTTAAACATCAAAGTGCACGAAAGTTGCTGTCTCCTGAACGAAAGAATCAATTCTAAACTGATGAAACATGTCATCAGCAATTTCTGTCATCGCTTAACAATGTGATATATGTGCATAATTCCAGCCTATGGGCTTCATTGGCTTTCCTTGAACAGTGTCTGCTTTGACACTGTAGTTATAGTTGATGCCAGGAAGAGTTTGGTTCGTGTTGCTTCAGATTCACTTTGCATGCTCTTCAAAAGGATGAGGATTTGTGCTGGAATAATATGAAAAATTCCTGTTCACATCACTGTGTATACAAGTGCTAATGAAGCCTCTGGAGCTGAAATTCAGATATTGAAATGGCCGTTTCATTTTCATTCAGCAGTAGACCAGGTGACACAGTCATTTGACTAATTCTTCGAACAAACTGTTTTCAGATTCTTTGAAAAATTAGGTGATGTGCAATGTATTGAGAAAATTGAAGTGTGTTTTTTTTTTTTTGCTTTTGTTTTTTCTCTTGGGCAACCTTTTGATCACATAAACACTTCCAAATGTTTCCTTTGTCCTTAGAATAAATATGGTTACCATTCAAGCACTGCTGGCCCCACAGATTCAGTGATTTGATTGCAGTCTTGTTTATCTCCGGAAGGGCTGGAGGCCTCAAGCCCACAGAGTGTTAATATCATCATCTTTCCCAATAGGCTTTATTGAATCTCACTGTATCTCTGTAGTGTGTGTGTGTGTGTGTGTGTAGGGCTTATTTTGGTTTCTCTCTGGTCTGAAGAAAGGGTGAAGGAAGACAGAGGGGAGCAAAATGGCTGAAGTCGGGCTTCTCGTGAGTTGAGAATGAAAGTCGCATATTTAAAAATTAAAACGGGTCAGGATTAAAAATTTAACGCTGCAGACTTGAGAATCTAATCCACTGAGGGATGAAAGTCTGGGGAGCGTTTCTGATCTGTGGGACACAGAGAGGTAGGTAGGTGTGTGAGTGTGTTTGTGTGTCTCAAAGAAGGAAAATGACATAATCCCACACCATTATGATCTGTGTGGGAAAGAAGAAAATGTGTCTTTTGTGTTTTATGTAACACTTGCTCTTCTTTCTTTCTTTCTTTCTTCTTTCTTTCTTCTTTCTTTCTTTCTTTCTTTCTTTCTTTCTTTCTTTCTTTCTTTCTTTCTTTCTTTCTTTCTTTCTTTCTTTCTTCTTTCTTTCTTTCTTTCTTTCTTTCTTTCTTTCTTTCTTTCTTTCTTTCTTTCTTTCTTTCTTTCTTTCTTTCTTTCTTTCTTTCTTTCTTTCTTTCTTCTCTCTCATATCCTTCCCATTTTCCTCAATCTTTCAAACCACTACACAATCCCATCTCTGGTTCTACCATGTATTTCATTCAGCGAGCTCAAACCAGAGCAGTCATGCTCATGAGTACCCAGACTGCCAAGAAGGGGGTAATGAAGCCAGCCTGCTGGTGTCCCCTCTGGTGGTGGCTGGCATCGTCATCGGGCTGGTGCTCTTCCTCTCCTGTGTCACCATCATTGTGGGCAGTCTGCGCAAAGACAGCCGACTGCGCAACCCCCACCTGCGTGCCAGCTACGGTCAGTGACCTAACTTCATGGGCTCCATCACATATCAAAAACACATACAGTAGGCCTGGTTTCACAGACAGGGTTTAGATTAGGCCAGAATTAGGCTTTAGTTCAAATGGGAAATTTAAGTAGCTTTTATAAACATGCACTATAGAAAAAAAACATTGCTGGTGTGCATCTTGAGACAAAACAATGGCTCTGACATATTTTAATATATGTCAGTGCAAGTTATTTTCAGTTAAAACAGCTCAAACATGTGTTGTAGTCTGGGACTACACTTAAAGGAGTAGTTCACTTTTTTTAAAAAAAAACTTTTGTTGATAATTTACTAATTTACCCTGTTCGAACTCGTTCATCAAAATGAGCGAATCTTTCTCGAGTCAATTCGTTCATTTGTTCGTTGAATGAACCAAATGACACGAAAAGATTCGTCCATTTTGATAAACAAGTTTAAAACTGGAGCGTCATGAACGTGCATCACAGAACAGAGCAAGGCGACCATTTGAGCTTCTAAAACTTAACTTTGTTATTTATTTTTTAAATGAGCGATCGTTTCGCTTGATAAGACCCTTATTCATCATCTGGAATCGTTTAAAGCCCTTTGAACAGTTTGCAATTTGCACTGAAACTGTCTTTTGGACCTTGAACCGTTTGGTTACCAGTAAAGTGCATTATATGGAGAAAAATCCTGGAATGTTTTCATCAAAAACCTTAATTTCTTTTCGACTGAAGAAATAATGAGATGGATATGATGACATGGGGGTGAGTAAATTATCAGCAAAGTTTTTTTTTTTTTTTTTTAAGTGAACTACTCCTATAAGCCTTGTCTGTGAAACTACTGTGTAGGTTGTGGCATTTGTATTTGTGTGACATGCATGGCAAGTTGGTTTGTCAAACTGTTTTGTTAATTTTATTCTGAAAATTTTAAACTTAAGCATCCCTTCAATGCATTTTTTTGTATTTATTTATTGTATTTTTGGGGGGAATCATGCCAGCCGAAAGCCTGTCCTTGTATGGCTCTACTGAGTCTATCAGTTAGCCTTCCCCAGTAGTTAGTAATATGGCCAGCAAGACCTTCTTTTCTGTAATATTTGGCATTGACTGTATTATAAGCTGCAGCATTTTGAAGGTTTAGGTATACAGAACTTTGGATTTTACTGTCCTAGCAGAGAAATCACTGGTGTATTTTATAATGTTCAATGGGCATATCCTGTGATATATATATATATATATATATATATATATATATATATATATATATATATATATATATATATATATATATATATATATATATATATATATATAATAAATATATTTATTTTTTTAGTTTCTTGATTGAGTTAATTGTATATGAAAAGCTTTAACTATTGTTTTATGTATGATCATTTTAGTCTGATCTTTACAAATTATGTGGCACATTACTGCAGTTTGTTTTGTGATCATGTCACAATGTAATGCATACTTTGTTAATCCAGGCAATTATTGAAAAATAAGGCACCTAAAATAAATTAGACACAAAATAAAACACATCAACATTCTCTTTGCTGTTCAACGATTACAAACACTGGTAGTGTCTGTACCTATAATGCTATTATGTAGCAGTATGTTTTATGCAGAATACAGTATACATGTTTTAACTCATGTCATTCCAAACCCGCAAGACCTTCAATCATCTTCGGTGCGCAAATGAAGATCTTGTTGGTAAAATCTGAGAGCTTTCGACTTTATTCAACAATTTCTTCTCTTCCATGTCAGTCTCTAACACGATTAACGTTGTAAACACAATGCATCACTTCCGGGTTCTACGTCAGAACACCGGCTCACTGCGTATTGGCTTCACAGACATCTTATGTCAGCACAGCACCACACACATGCATCAGCGGTGCTCACATGAACAGCATAAGAGACTGCCATAGAACGACATGAGGGTAGGTAATTAATGACAGAATATTCATTTTTGGGTGAACTAACACTTTAGAAAATGTTTTTATGTCATAACCACATTTTTATGCATACATTGTCACTGGTTTAAATGCTTTAAAGGGGTTAGTTCACCCAAAAATGGAAATTCTGTCATCATTTACTCGCCTTCATGCCAGTCCAAACCCATAATCCATAAACTCAAATGAAGATGTTATTAATTAAATCTGAGATATTTCTGTACCTCCATTAAAAGTCTTCGCAACTAAGACGTTGATTGTTCAAAAAGTGCATAAAGAGATAGCGGTTTAATCCCAGTATTCTGAAGAGACAAGATCCCTTTATATGATAAACAGATTTAATTTAGGAATTAAAAATGGAAGCTTGAATGTGCTTGTGTGATGTGCGAACATATCTCTTTTGTTCATGAGCATCAATCAACTGTTTGAGCTTCCACTATAGTTAATGTGTTGAATGTATGTGTGTTGATCAATATAAATGTGAATCAAAGCTAATAATGAAATCCATTTATCACATAAAGTGAGAATTTTCTCGTGAGCACGTGAAAGTCTGTATATTTTTATTTTTGCAAAGGCCCCTTTAGGGGCTCCCTGCTATATTGGTTTTGGCAATAAATAACGTACAAAACAATTTGCAATGTATGAAAGTCTAACTAAAATTCTCAAACTTATAATATAAGAAACAGAAATGTTAACAGTAGTGTGGAATGTATAGAAATGTTTTGTTATTGTTGATTTTGTTTCTACAGCTCCAGATGGCCTCTCATATGGTGGCTCCATTGGAGAGCTGAGATCCACTTGTGTTGAGGACTTTCCCCCTGCTTTTGACTTTGACTCCTATGTGGAGACACTGTCTCAAGTCAACGTCGTGTACCCAGATTCCCCACCTCAGTGAGTAACATTTTACCTCTGGATTGATAGGGTACAACATAAAGGCTCTATGGGGTAAAAGGCTCCTTTGATTTTATTTTCCTCCACATTAACTTGCTGCATCCAACACTTTCCAAAACATCCGCTTTTCAAGATAAAGGTGGATTTTTGGCTGATCCCTGACACGAGTGCGGGCAGCAGTGCAAAGTTAATAATGTACTTTGATTTTTATTTTAGTTTTATATATGTTGTAGATTCAAGTAGCAAATGAGAATTACTAAAATTATTGAATACATTTTGGGGCAAAGGTCTTGGTAATGATTTTCTGTTTTGTTCAAGCTAATTAAACAACAGTTTTTCAATATTGGAAGAAAATGTTTTCCAATATTGTAAAAATATGGTTCTTTGAAGGCACCCCTGCTGATGGGGCTAAACGCAAAATAATCAACTTGATAATTAACAATAAACAGCTGACTGACTTTATATTTGTTGACATGACATGGTTATATATATGGTAGTCTGTGTTTTTTTTTTTTTTTTTTGTATGAAAGTTTAGGGATTACAAAGAAAAAGTCAAAAAGGGAAATAGAGTTTGCAATAACCAGATAGGTAGTATTCACTCTTCTTAGCTCTTAGTTCATTTCCTTTCTCTGTAGAGAAGGTTCTCTCATCCTGTTAGGAAGGTTGGACACCTTCAACTTTTAGCCTTCAGCCTGTTCTCCTAACAAGCAGGGATTGCTGATAAATGCCATGGCTTTGCACTGAAAAAGGCTTGGAGTGTTTGATCTAAATGGCAGCTTGTCTAATTGGCATCTTCAAAGAATTTGTCAGTTCCCTTCCTTGCCATTTAGCCTGCCTGCCTTCACACAGCGACCCATAGAATACTCTTCTCAGGTAGGGGAGCCATCACAGAGGGATGATTCAGAGTGAGAAAGGTTTCAATTCAAGATTTCAATACAATGATTATAGGTTGGATATAAAAAAACAGATTCTAACAGAAACAGATATTTAGTAGCTCCAATGAGTTGTGGCCTTTGCTGTTTTTAGCATTTGTTTCTCATAAGAGCTCCACGAGAGCCTAAAGGAACCTCACTAATACATTACAAAAATCAATGCTAAAACATTACCTGAGGTGATACATTTCAAAATGATTATGACCTCAGTGGAATCTATACATCCAGAAATCATTAGAACTATACACTGCATCATGTAACAATTAGTCTATAAATTATATTATTTTATTTTTAAGAATCTATAGACTCCAAACCAATTATAACTTTTGGGGGGATGGGAGATACAGTACATTTTGGTGTCTTTGTGTTGTCATAAAAGTAGTGTATAATTCAAAATCATGATGAACATTCTAAAATTCTAAAATTGTTAAAATCGTTTTGATGTGGATAGCTTCTGATTAAGCAGTTATGTATTCCTTAATAAAGTTAACACTCAAATACTAAAATACACTTTTAAGGTCATTTTTCATTGTGGAGTGAATTGCATGAACCCTTTAGCTTACTCTACCATACTTGTATTAAAATATGCTGTTGGCTTGCATTAAAATTGCATTTCTTGTATAATGTTACTGATGATGATCCGCCAATGAAAAATCCTAAGAGTTATGATAGTGGAGAGTAAAAGTAAGAGAAAAATTAAGCAACCAAAATCAGAACAGAACAGACAATTATTTGCTGCAGTTTTACTATCTGGTGTTTCAGTTTTGTTCTTTTTTATATATATATATGTTTCAGGGCAAAAGGCACTTTTATCTTTACACCACATTAGGAAAGAAAAAAACTACAGGTGTCTGACCCATGTGTATATCCACTGACCTACAAAATGATTGAACCGAGAGACTCCCAGATATGAAATGAATGAGAGTGTGCGCTCTTGACAGCACACACTGCACACTGGCAGTTTTTCAGTAGATTGGAAATCAAGAAATGTGCATTGCTACACCCACATGCATCTAACATGGCAAAACAAACCTTTCATTTGAGTTTGTTTTTTCCTGGAAAGTGTGATGTGTTTGTCATGCATTTATGCACTTGACATGAGTAAAAAAGAATAATTGCTTTCAGATGTCAGGAGAGAGAACTTCAAGTCTCCTTTTCAGTTTATATGAGCTATAGACCCAATTTACAGATTAACTTGACTTAAACACTTCATCAATATAGCACAGTTAAGTTTGTGTGAAAATAGCTGAGCAAATGTTCAGGTGATCTGAAATTACATCTCAATTTCATGACAGCGTGGAACATTCTTCAAGAACATGGAATTTCAATATATTTGAACTGGATATTTATGAAGTGAACCAAGGTGAAGACTTAGCTCATGAATATTAAGTTATATGGCTGGGCAGTCTAGGAAAATTACCTGGCAATGTCAGTATGAGCTAATTATAATTCATGAACTTGATGTCATAACCAGCCCATCTTTCCCTTTAATCCCCATTTAAATGCATTGCAGCTGCACTGCCTGAATATTTTAAACCTTATCGAATTGATTGTGCATGTGTAAATGTTTCTCTACTCTTAAATATAAACCGTGATGTGCTGCTGTCAAAGATGTTGACTCAACCTGAAGTGAAGGTTGACTTGTGACTTCATGCAGAACAATCACTTATGATTGACCTGACTGTTGAGTCAGTTAATCTACTCTCAAAGTGACTTTGTCTAGTTAGGTTATTTATCACTCCTGTTGTTATTCTTTCTTAGTGCTGAAGTGCTTTCTTGGTTGCATCAGATGCCTAAATTGTTAAGCATGTGGCTGTATGTTTGTGCTTGTGTGAGCGTATCAGAGAGTAAAAGGTTTAGTTAGGGTCATGCTTGTGCTTAACTTGCCTGCCCTTCATGGCTTGTTTGACAAAGTGCCAATGGTATTTACATCTCTATGACAGTTCCATTAGGCTGGCAGACCCCTCTGGTAAAGCTCTGTGAAGGGGCATTTTAACAGGGTGAAATTACCTCTCCACAAGAGCAAGAGCTACCTGAAAGAGCAGGGTCTCCCATTAAAAAGTAAATTATGACTGATATAGAATATTAGTGCTGGCCTGGAGGCCTATTAAGAATTACTGAATGGTGTGTAATTCTATTTGGGAGAGATATCCGACCCTCGGTCCAGATAATAAATTTAATTAGGGACAGGCAGTCCATACCCACACACCTCTGTTGAGATGATGTGGCAAGATGATGAAAGATTACCACACACTCTTGACCAAATTTTATCCTACAGTGAAAAGTCTGCATCTAATGCAGTTATTTTTATGGAAAGAAACCATACTTAGAGAATACACATATGACACATCAGAATGCAAATGGAGAACAGTGGGGTGTCCAGCCAAAGGTGGAATATTGAGCCCGTTCTCATCCCAAGGCGTCATATACGAGCATCATATATGAGCCCTAACCCTACCCCATACCTAAACCTACCATAACCGAAGCGTCTCATTTGACGCTGAAAGGGTTCTATGTGCGTTGGATGTCTACGCTATGGCAAACAAAGTTGTATATGACGCCTTGGGATGAGAATGCGTTGAAATATTTCAACCCCAGGGGTGGCAAGGTGGCTTGTCAAGGGAAAGACAAGGGAGGGACCATGAGGAGGGACCATGCACATGGGAGGAGGCACCCAGCCGATTTGCAGGCAATAGACACTGGCATTGACGTCAGCAGTGCTGGAGGAACTCAAGGCTTTCGAGGAAGCTCACCTGAAGAAATAATCGCACGTATCCAGTCTGTAGAGTGGAATGGCGAGCAAGAGAAGACACATGAGTGGGTCCGGTACTAGCTGGTTGAAGTGAGTACATGAGAGGACACTGTTTCCACTCGGAGATTGTAGAATCTGTGCCTTGTGCCTGATAAAGGAGGTCCTTCCCCAGGGGAATCAGCCAAGGAGGTGCTGTCGCGAGAAGAACAAGTTCAGAGAACCAGGTCTGGGTGGGCCTATACGGCGCAACCAGACTTACCTGCTTCTTGTCCTCCCTGACCTACGCAGGGTCTCGGGTCAGGGTCTGCGCAAGGCAGCTCACTGGGGGAACACATATTTGCAGCTCCACGGCCAGCTGTGCGGCAGTGCATCCGTTCCTAGCGTGCCCTCTGTCAGGGAATAATACAATGTCCCTTTTCTCTTTTTTTTTACGGCCCTGATGAGAACGTCTATCTCCTCGGCTGTGAACCGATTGTGAAGTGCGCCTGGTAAATGTGCCGTTATAATAGAATTGAGCCATGGAACAAGCGCTCTTCGTTCATCATGCTCTGAAAGGGAATGTGAAATGACGCTCTTATTGGTTTGTTTCCTGTTATGCCCGAACCACACCTATGAATAATGAAGCTACTTCAGACCAACCCCTTTTAAACTTGCGTCGGGCGCAAGAGACATTTATCCCGCTGGCAAAATAGCAACAGCGCCCAAGACCCGCCCACAAAATTACTTGCGCTTGATACTCGTTTCAGATCGTTAAAATAGAGCCTAGAGGGTGCTTCTCAAATGGAAGGCTGTGTCCTAGTAAGGCTGCATATCTCGGCTGCCACGTCAGTGCTGAAGGCCATCTTAATTTGAAGGATGTTTGGAAGGCAGCTTTTGTTTCGTGTCCTTCAGTCAGCTTATTTTGAAGGATGCATCAAGAGTATCCTTCACGTCCCTCAATCACCCACAATCTCTTGCACACATTCCAATTCATGAAAAAGAACTGACGGAAAATGAATCCACATTGAGCTGGTTTGAGTTCATTATGAAATGTAAGACAAAAATAATTTTTTCGGAGATGAATGCATATCTTTTGTTTTGTTGTAAAATATTAAATGAACACTAAACTGCCTATAATGGGAGAAAAACTGGGAGACCTCAGACAGTTGTCATTCACTATATTTATTGGCTTTTTATTAATTCAATACAAAGCTGTTTAATACAAAATATTTTTTTATAAAATAAATTAAAAATAAAAAGTTTTAATAGTATTTTCGCACAGTGACCGTGGGGGCAGGAACATGTGTGATGTTCCATGCGCACTTACTAGACCGTCTCATTCAATGCATTCTCATCCTTTAGCATCATATAGAACGCTATATGACAAAACGGCGCTATACTACGCACATGGCACCCTTTTTCGTTTATATAACACGCGCTGTGATGGGTAGGTTTAGGTGTGGGGTAGGGTAGGGTAGTCTCATATTACGCTAAAGGATTGATGACGCCTTGAGTTTGCATGTTATATAAATGATAAAGGGTACCATGTGCGTAGTATAGCGGCGTTTTGTCATAAAGCGTTTTATGTGACTCTAAAGGATGACTGTACGTTCACACCGCCGCCGACTTGAGCGTCAAAGAAGCTCTGGCCGCCCTGTCAAGGACGCTTGTCAAAAAGTACGGGGAAGCTTGTTGACGCTTTGGATGCTTTGAACGCTCTGACGTTGCAGGGAGAATAGAAGTGTCACAACATGAAATGTAATAAACAGAAAAAAACAAGCAATACATTGAAGAAACCTTTTTTAATGACAGCATTTTTATAACCTTTTTGGTCACATTTGGTTGGGAAAAATAGTTAGCTATTATTATTTGCGGTCAAATCGGTGTCACCATGGCATGAGCAAATTAATTGCATTCCCGCTTTAAAACGAGTGTTCGTAAATATTTCAAACAAAAGCTGCGCTCATGCGGTCCCTATAAGCTAACAACGTCATGTCAAATGATACCAAACCAGCACGGCGATGATTAGCTTCTCTTCCTTTTTTTTCGGAACTAATGTTTTGGTAGGAACGAAAATTTACATTGTGTGTTTCTCCAGAATCAGCCAGCGTGAAGGACGTCTATATTCTGATTGGTTGTTGGCGTTTGCCGCTGAACCGCGTCACAGCTCATTATCATAAAGTTGAGCTTCTTTCAACTTTCTGATTGACGCTCGGAACGCCCAAAACGCGATGCCGAGGAATTTGAAGCTCCTTGAAGCTGAGAGAAGCCAGCTTCCATTGAAAATGAATGACTTCCGGCCGCTTTGGAAGCTCAGAGTCGGCGGTGGTGTACAGTGAGAACGGGCTGTCTCATTCTAGCGTTCAATGCTGAGGAGGAGTCTAAGAAGCCTCAGAAGGACTGGTATAAAAGAATCATTCAGGACCAAAAAAAGTCACCTTTTATTAGTCAGTGTTTGAATCATTAATTCAATGGATTATTTAATCAGCATTAATTCATTTAGGATCAGAACAAGTCCTCATTTGGAACTATTTTAGTTGATGGAGCAAAAATAGACAAAGGAACCGGCAATATTGTGTCTAAAATGTAATTTACAATTTAAGTAATTTAAAATGTAGTTTACTTAACATACTTATAGTAATAATTGTGCTTTTGGTCTGATGTGTCTGATAGCATGGATGTGTTATTGCATTTCTTAAAAATATGATTTTGCTACTTTTTATTAGGTGTTCAAGCACAAAGTGCTGAACCACTATTGCAATTTTTATTTGTTTTTGCTTCTTCCATTGTAAAACCTCAGTTCCAAGGTTCTATGTTTTACTGTTATACTGTTATATAGTGTTATGGAGTCTGTGAATTTAAAGCGTTTAAGAGGGGAGGTCTTACAGATGCTAAGGTATCGAAGCCGAACGGAGCTCTCAATCACTGCCTGCCTCTGTACTAGCCTTCATTCATCTGCGCCAAAAATGAGTGGGTGCAGAATCACTCTTCAGATCAGAGGAGATGAGCCTCCATTCACATCATAATGTGCATTTATCACCAGTGACACATTGCAGCCTGCCCTTTCCACCACAGTTACAAACTCAGGCCTCTCTGTCTTCACAGATAAAGCAAAATGGCTACAAAAAAATGTGCTTGAAGGAAGAAAAAAAAATGTATTTCCGTGTGTGTATGTGGATTGGCAAAGGACCATTATGCTGTGTTGGAACTGGGCTACCCAGGCATTTCCGCATGCCACGCTTGGGACCATGCCAGGTCATTCTACATGCACATATGTGGACTCTAACATGGAGTCCACCGCTATGCTGTTCTTTGATGTCTTCAGGACTTTGGAAAGAGGAGCTATTAGCACAGTGGCAGTGGGGCTGACAGGGAGGGGCTGTGGCATGTGACTCACGCCAGGGCTGCCATGGCCACAGATGGCACCTGGGAACTTAGTGCTCAGGGCATGTATATGAGCTTCTCACCTGTGGAGCCTGTGAAGTGCCACTTCCGCAGAGCAGAAGAAAACTAGGCAGATTCCAAACACACACACACACACTGCAGTGTTCATGATTCTATACAATTCATCAACTGCTCAAAAATATCCACCAGAAATGTGTGTTTGTATATTTTTGAGCAATGGATAGTGTATGAAGTGTGTGTTTAGAATAATACGAATATATATATATATATATATATATATATATATATATATATATATATATATATATATATATATATATATTCACATCATTATCCATTTGAATATAAATACACAGTTTAATTATACATACAAATTGATTTATATTAAAGTCCCTGTGAAATCAAAATTGAACCTATTTTCTTTGTTAGCGCATATTACTTGTCTTGTGGTGAACAATTAATCCGTGCAAGTAAATATATATTAAAAAAATGTTTTACCTAGTTAATCTTTAATCAAAATCTGAAAAGTTACTTCCTGGAATGGTTTCTTTTTCTGATGACATAGGTTTCACAGCTTGGGTGGGGAAACGCTTAACCACTCCACTCAAACCGTTAGTTTGCTATGAGCGAGAGATGGAGAGGAGGAGCGCTAGAGTAAAACCCTGCCCTCTGTTCAATATTCCGTTTCACTTGGAAATACGTCACAGCACTGGAGAAAAATTGTTTGCAACTTCCGGTTCACGGGGACTTTAAATAATAAATGTTAATAAATATTTTGAGGGGTTATTTGTAGAATTCATAAACCCTATTAACAACACTGGTGGCTGTTAAGCCTGGAACACACCAATCCGACGGTCGGCCGTCTGGCAGATTTTGTGCGTTGGCCAACTAAGTTTCCTCGGTGTAATACGCACGGTTCCGTGCTGTTGGCTGAAAATAGTCCAAGTTGGCTTTGTTTTGCGTGATTCGACATGTTGAATCGGGCGTCGGGCCGTTGGGGAAAGAGAGAACTCTGATTGGCTGTTCAGCTTAGTGAAAGAGTCATAAATGCAAAACAGCAAGCAAAGAAGTCAAAACGGTAAAGATAGTAGGCTGTTCTTATGTAACATCTTCTTACCTGAGTGTTCCTTCCTGTTCAGCAGGATAGATATTAAAAAAGGTAAGCATGCGCTGCTTTGTTTACATTTTGTGCAGCCGGCAGCATCGTTTTCCTTTTTGAATGACGAATATAGACTAATATATCTGCAGAAATAGACAGTTGGCTCATTACACGCAGGCGCAGAACGCACATTATAGCTTACAGTCGGCTGTGGTTCTCTCGGTGTGTTCAAGTGCAGCTTTTTACCTCGACGAGAGGCGACAACACAGTTGGCTTTCATCAGTGCTAGTTCGTTGGCGTCGGCTTGGTGTGTTCCAGGCTTTAAGTGAACTTCAGCCAGTTCTCACACCCATTTACACACATAATGTGTAAAGACTGATACGACTGAACATCATTCAATGCCCCAATATACTAACGATGATGCACTTTTTGGTTTTTCGCTTAGAAGTAAAAAGAAGTTGGAAATACTTTTAAAGTGAGTATACTGCTAACAGACATCCAGACAACATCCATGTTGCTGAGAGTAATGGTTAGATGTATATGTAAATATGTGATGTGCGCTTTCCTCTCAATAACAAAATAAACACACAACAAAAATGACAGAGTGACAAAGCGGCAGTTAAGAAAACATCTGATCATACCGATGTGGATAGGTTTGCACAAGCTCTGCAATTCAATCTCAACAAATGAAATTTAAAATTACAATGTTATGATAGTTTGGTTATAAGTAGCCTGTATTTGAGACTATAAACTATATCGATATGGCTATGTGAGACTAAAGTTTTAATGAATCAATTTTCTTTACCTAAAATATTTACATGAATGTGTACAGAATGGCTCTTTCGAGTAAACGTCACATCATTTTGATTTTCCTGGCCAGAGTCCTTAAACCACAAAGTCTGTAGGCATAAGTCACGTATTGGTTCACGTTTCATGTCAGTCATGTTTCATGTCTTGTCTTGTGCTTCTTTTTTGTGTCAAGTAGTCATTGCTTAAGCTTTGTTCACACTACATGATTTTAAAACGTTGGGCTGAACTGTGCGGTTCACACCACATGACCTACTCTCAGTGAAATCAGGAGTCTTCAAGTTGTTTAGCTGTTCACACCACACAACACAACGTGATTGATCCACAACAGGAGGTAACTCACTACACGAGTTGACAACACACTACATGGAGATACACCCACGATCGGATGACAAGAGCAAATCATTTTTGACTGTAATGAGAGCTGTTTCAGTACTATGTTACGGTCTAAATCCTGAAAATAATCGAATAAATAACGAGTTGACAACAACTCTGTCATCCAATGATTCTATCTTCTCTACAAACCACATTTTGTCACAAAAAACATGCAATAAAACAAACCAGAAATTACGCTGAAACAGCACATGTGCCAATACCCAGCGAAGAAGAGAACACAACACGCCAATATTAACGTCAGCCAGAAACTAGTGCTGCACACTGTTTGCGCGACGATCTGCTAAAAAAAAAGCAAAAAAAAAGCAAAACTAAGATTTATCTGGTGTCCTCAACCCATGCATTGCTATGATTGGCTGTACTCATGACATCACTGAGGTTGAGTCGCGCGACGGCTCTGTGAATCTAGCAGGCTAGATATTTTTCTGGGCTCTGCGACGCGTCTGCAAGTATTTTCGCTGCGTTGTTGGCTCTTTCATACTAACAGATTGGCAAGCGTTCATCATCCGCTAATCCCTCACCGATTTGCACGCGATAACACCCTGACCTGTCGGCAAGCTCAACGATTTGCAAATCGGCCATAAATCGGGCTTCAAATCCTGTAGTGTGAACTTGGCTTTAATTGCCTAAATCATGTCCACAGGTGTGTCTCGTTTAGTCATTAGTAGTCTGTATTTAAGGCCTCATGTTTGCCACGCGTCTTTGTCTAAGAATTGTTTCCATGTAACCACTGTTGGTAAGCGCCAGAGGTGGGAGTAAGTCACTAAATGCAAGTCTCAAGTCAAGTCCAAGTCTTAACATTGCAAGTCAAAGTCAAGTCAAGTCATTCTGTTGTAAGGGTCAAGTCAAGTCAAGTCATACTCTTTGTCAAGTCAAGTCAAGTCGCTACTTGGTCATCAAGTCATACCAAGTCGCACACAGGGTAGTTTTACATATTTTTTAACTCTGGGACTTTACTCTTAGACACAGAGGGCTGATGGGTTACAAAAATAAATAAATCAACTTGTGTGTTAGAAATAAAATATCATTAAGAAGCACTTTAAATGCTCTAAGATAAAAATACATTAAATGAACACAAGTAAACAAGAATTAATACAACTTTTCTCATCTTGTAAAAAAAAAAAAAAAAAAAAAGATATTGCATTCTAAATTAGTAGGCTACTGTGTGCCAAAGACTGTGTGTTCTCATTCTAAATATCCAGGTGATTTGATCCAATCACACAAAATATCATATGGAATTTAAGAAAACAAATCTAATCATTAGTGTTGTCACGATACCAAAATTATTGTTTCGATACCGAAATCAATTAAGAATCGAGATTTCGATACTTTTCCTGAAAAGGAAAGTATTTCTTACAGGGCGTTTCACATGCACCTTCTTTGCGTAGGTCTGTGCTCTTTAATAACCTGATATAAATAAATCACTGACAAACATGCACATGCTCTGATTATAATCATATAGCCTATAGATCATTTTAGCTGATGTTTTGTATGCTTTATTTTAGCAGCTTGCAAATTATTTATGCTATGAAAGTTGGACTGAAAGTTGTACAGCTAATACAAAAATAAATAAAACATCTCCAGTTAAATAGCAGATCATTAATTTATTTCACTATTAATGAGAGATCTAGCGCTAAAATCTGTTGTTTTTTAAATCAAGAGGGGCGCTCTTTTTCGCTGCTATCAGTTGCATGGGCTTTTGCGGCTCGTGCACCGTCTTTATTCGGACGCGCGCTTCATTCTATCACCGTTGCAGAGACTATTGTATACAGGCCGCTGGATGAACGCTGGATGAAGACCGGTCCTCGCGGTCCACCGGGAAAAGTCCTGAATCTCCGGATTGACACTCCGCTACTGAGTATCATCATTAAATGATTTAAAACCAGCTATTTTTTTAAAACGTGGGTTGTTGTGACTGATGTAATTCCTAAAAAGCTGACAGTTCATCGCGATCTCACACATCTGTTATCAAAGAAGCTTTCATAATATATACACTTTGTTTGTTGTAATAAGAGGATTTGCCAACATACAGAATTATTCAGCACTGAACAAAAAGTCCATTTAGAGCATAGGGGTTTTGAGCTGTGAGGGAGTCTATCGTAAATGCTTCTGATTGGCCACTGCGTTCCAGAAATCAACACACATGTCTGTTATTGGCTACATTAGCTCAACGCTTTATTCTCCCTCAACCCGCACACACAGAAAGCATTACCGCCCGCGCTCGGCGCTTCCTCTTTTGATGCATTAAAAAACAGAATTTTAGAGTATTTTTTTTTCCTTAAGTCATTTCAAGTAAATAGGCACAAATCTGAGTCAAGTCTAAAGTCACAAGGAGCAAGTCTAAAGTCAAGTCGAGTCTTTTCAGACATCCAGTCAAGTAAGTCTCAAGTCCAGAAAATTGTGACTCCAAGTCTGACTCGAGTCAAGTCATATGACTCGAGTCTCCCACCTCTAGTAAGCGCCACGTGCAAGTTTTACGTGCCGTGCCTTTGCTTGATGCTTGATGCCAGACCTTTGTTTTATGTTTGATCTTGTTTTCTGTGAATAAACCTACCCTATCTCACGACCAATTCGTACGAATTCGTACGAGTGATTAAAAAGTGGCTAATTCGTACTAATTCGTATCGACCTCACTCGTACAAATTCGTACGATTTGTCTAAACCCACGTGACGGTTAAGTTTAGGGCGGGCTTAGGGGTAGGTCATTCGTACGAATTCATACAAATTGGCCAATTCGTAAAATATGTACGATTTAGCAAAATCGTACTAATTTGTACGAGTGAGGTCGTATGAATTGTTACGAATTAGCCACCTCGTAAAATTCGTATCGAATTCCTGTGAGATCGGGTTGGAATAAACTGCACTTGGCTTCTATAACTTGTCTCCATTGGATCACCTGTAAGATATTGATATTTAAGTTTTGTTGTTCATAGCCTGGTAATACCAGACTCTGCTACTTCACTTTGCTTCGTAGACAGAGTCTGGAATGGCATAATAGAGAAGTGTTTTCTCTCTCGCTAGGGGGCACTTCTCTGAAGTTTAAAATCATTGGTTACCCGTAAGTCAATCAGATAAGTTTATTTATGACGTATGTTCTGTGCCGACACAGCCGCATGGAACCAACCACAGACATTATGCATCAAACTCAAATCTATGATCGAACTTCCACTGTAAAAAGGGAGCGGCGCTTTTGTAAGGGCTGCCAAATGTGTGGAAACCGGGAATTAACAATTCTCAAACTAGGTTATTTATATGATTCACTGAGCTGCGGCCGCCCAGCAGCGTCGGCGTGCCCTGCTCTCACGAGTCATGACTGATCGCCGCCCCGCAGCGCCGCGAGGGCGAGCCCGAGCCCCTGCTCTCGCAAGTCATCATGATCAAGTTCGAGTAATTTCGTTTAATTAAGTGGATTAAATTTTATAATTTTAACAGCCAAATTCCCCAATCACATCCACCTACGCAATGTTGATCATATTCTGAATTAAGAAATCATAATGCAGTAACAAATGATTTACAGGGAACATAAATAATCACTTTACCTTCCGAGTCTTACGTTCATTTGTCACGTGACATACGCAATGAACAGATAGTTCATGAATCACATATTTGGGACTAATGCAGCAGGATGTCAAAACGAAATATGATGGATTGTTGTTATTATTATGATGATAATATGATAATAAGAGTGCGGTCTTAGTCGAGGAGACCGAGAAGTGACGTTGAATGGGGGTAAGTTATGTCCTTATAGTTATGCAATATACATATTATGCATTATGGCCAAGCAGGTCTGATCCATAATTACTATAATTAGCCTGAAAAAATTGGGTAGCCTAAATTTGTAAGCTTGAAGTGTTCATATTTTCCTTGTTATAATGTATGATTTGCAAAAATAAAAATGGCTGCATCTGTGTTGATGAGAGAATCGAAGTGTACAGTCTGTGCGCGTTGTGCAAGCTACATAATGGCCAAGCATGCTGGTTGTTGCTGGTATACGTTGCAAATAGAGGGGCAGCAAAATTGTTTTTCGCCTGAGAGCGGCAGAAGTGCACGCGCCGGTCCTGGCTGTAAACACTTGATGATGCGAGCGAAATACCGGAGTGAACATGGCTGTAAACGACTTTTGCTTCAGTTTGAAAAACCCCGGAATGTTCTCCATAACAGAGCGAATTGCATCCCGTGTCTTGTTTCCCGTTTCGGTTTTCGATTTCTCTAACCTACAATGTAAATCTCGGCGCTTAGTGTCAACGTCACGGCTGTCAGCCCGCCCTCTGTTCGTTGATTGGCTGGCTGTTTTCAGGCCGGTGGAAGACTGAAAGATAGGCCGCTATCTCAGACTCACTACAGGAGCGAAATGAAATTAGCGGAAGTAGGAAGTCTGATGTAGTCAGGCTATGTTGTTCACACATTGGCAATAAAAAAGCAATTAATACATGACATGTTTTACATACAGCCCGTTTATAGTCCATTTATTTATATATCTAAGTTGTATTGTAATATTTTATATATTTTTATATACAAAATTATTTAAAGTTTGGTTGTGGAATGATACTATATTAAAGACCTCTGCAGGTGTTTTTCATCATGTTCTCTGGGGAAGGGGGAACTGTCTTCATTAGACCAAGGTGGAAAAACAACTGATACTCATGTTCCTGAGAAGAACAATAGTGTGTTTAAAAAACACATTAAAGAAAACACAGGCTGTTTGTTATTTTAGGAAATGAATAGATGAGATGAGAGACACAGTCATGGCTGGGCTGTGACATTTGCATAGCCTGATTAAAAAATTATTGTCAGTTGTGTTTGCACCTCAGCATGTGTGTGTGTGGAGGAGTCCCTGAGGAGCTGGGTTCCTTAACGGGGGAAGAAGGGTGTGGTGCAAAACATTTCTCGCCCTGTTGGCCTTTTCTGAAGAGAGCGAACAGATTTATGTAACACAGAGCGAAATAGATAGCCCAGAAAGACCTCTGAGCAATATCTCATTAACATACAGAAAAAGGCCAAATTAGTTTTCCTGTGATTCATCGCAGTGCACGCTTTGACATTTGAAATGTGCCTTTATCTTGATAGCACCTCACACACACACACCTGTACATGGCGGATTCTCAATCAGAGTTATTATTTATGGATGAGGACTTGGAGTAGGGGAACACACCGCTGAGGGTAACCAGGGTAACAACAGATGTCTTATTCATATTGATTATAGGTTACACAGCAGGCATTGTGAACCTTTAAAATGTGTTTAAATGTGTCAGGCTATAGAGTAGAGGTCCACATGGATATTAAAATTAAAGCCTGAACCTGGTCCATAAATGAACATTCTGACCTGACCTGACCATCTGTATTTTTAATTTTTAAAATTCACCTGTTTTCCAAATGTTTGTTTATGATCTTGAAAAAAAGTTTCAGCTTTTGGAGCTCGTATTTTTTTTTTTTTTTTTTTTATAATAATCTGTTTCACTCGGATGTCTGTCTCTGTTATTTGACTCAAAGATGAAATAGTGAATAGACAAAAACAAAGTAGAAGTGATGTTTTCAAATTTAATTTTATTAAATAATAATTATATTCTTTTTACAAAAACAATCTGAGCTAAGTAACAAACACACCTCATTTGGCATAAGGTTATAAAAAAATACAATCTGATGAACAGATTATTTATTGGTCACTCTGCTTGTTCCTGGAGTTGCATGAAAAAGGTTTATAAATAATGCTCTCTTTAGTTTAGTTTTCCCTGTTTTCTGTTTGCCTGAGTTCCCATTGCTTGTTTGTTGACATGGTTGCTAATTTAGTAACACCTGTTCCATGTTACGTTGATTACGTATCTACCTGTATAAGCCCTCAGTTCTTTGGGTGTTTCCAAATACCCACACTTGTCAGCCTTGACCACTTGAGCGTGCACAAGACTCTGGTCTTGGTCTACCCAATCTTCAAGTATTGGCCTGATCTCAACTTCAACACTAACATTTAGTTGCTTCATTGATTCTCTGTGATCAAGTTTAAGTTGATCTTTTATGTCATTCCTTCTGCGTCTCGCTCTTCATTGGATTAATATACACAGTGCTACGTGACAAAATGCTGAACCTGGAAAAGATTTTTTTTAAAATGGATATTGCAGCACTGTGAGAATCTTCCTTAATCCGAATATTCCACCTGGTTCTGTTTGTTGGCTGTTTATTTATTTATTTTTTGGATTGGAGCGAATCAAGGCTTGCTTGATGTGGAAAATTGAGCCCAATCTCATGAAAGTTCGTATTTATAGCACAAATGTAATTTATTGTGCCATATATACGGCAAAAACAGTTTTTTGCGTGTATATGGTACGCGTTTTTGCCGTGTAATACGCATGAACTCCCCAACCCCCTCCCCCCAAACCTACCCCAGGGATTTTTTAGTGCGTAGCATATACACGCAAAACCCATTTTTGGCGTATAAATGCCACGAGAAATGACATTTGTGGTATAGATACGCATTTTAATGAGACTGTGTTGGGACAATCCCACACGCCTGCCTCTCGTCCACCTCTGGAACCCCCTTCCTCCCTACTCTGTTGGTTTTGTTAGGAGTCTTCCATATTTAGTTTATTTCATAGAGTTACGCTTTAACTAAGTTTAATGGTGCAACGCAAAAGTATTTAGTAGTGCGTAAGTTGTAACTTACCCATTTACTTCAAAACTAGGCTAAGTTGTAACTTGCGCATAGCTGGTGCAACCGGCCCCTATTCCATTTATTTGTTATTTAGGCGTCATCAGTGTTTAAAGTGTAGTTGTGTTCCTGTGTTCCTTAAAGTCTTGTTCTTCCTGCGTCTCACCCTTCATTGATTTAAGCTACACAACAGAATGCAGAATTGGGTGAATAACACATTACACAGTGGCCTCATTTATCTAAGTATATATTAATGTGGACTAAATTGTACTCAGGATGCTGCTCTGCGGAGGAAGTTGCTGTTTGACTTTGTGTACTGTATGTCTGCAAATCAATCACATAATCTAATGTGAGGTACCAAAGACTGCATAACGCATTTGTGTACAATCCAAGGACTGCAGTCATTGGCCATCATTGCCAAGTTTAGTAGCGGTGTCTGCTGAAGTGTGTAATTTTTAGACACGGTGACGCCACAGTATAGCTGAGCGCAGTATTCTCAGAGACGTTTGCCAGAGTGTTGCGGGGCTATGAGCATTCAGTCAAGCTGTCAATATTGTTTGACCTGCTTATGGTGGCAGGGTAAAGTGTCAGGTATGGAGTCATGTTAGCTGTGGTCCCCACCTGTAGCAAAATGTGTTGACATCTGGATTGGTATACTGAGTTGATGTGCATGTGTTTATGTGCTGTTATGCAAGTTATTTTGTATTGTCACAGGGTTTTTGGGGCTGGGGAGGGGAATAATTCTTATAAAAACATGACCAGTGTCCTCTTAATGAATGGCAGGGGGAAATGTGGGAATTAGGTTAAACTGAAACAAGGAATGTGGTGTATAATTGTGTGAAATGTATGATGAAAATTGGCTAGCAATTTCGCCAAGCAAATACCAAGAAATAGGTTGCAGCAGTCTGTCTTTCGACTACACTTGCAAAATCTGCAATAGAACTGAGCTTGAAAAGCTTCAGCATAGGTGACTTTTTATAGTACAAAATCACTGTCAATCAAAAGGAGATGCAGTCTTTCGACAGACCCTCCAATCATCACGGAGGCTAGAAGTCCAGGCCAGCCCACTCTGAGATGCTGAGCATCCGTGGGCGGGACATAATCCCTCCATTTGTCCAATTACCGTCTAGTTTTGAAGCACTGAAAAAAACTGTTTAAGACAGCCCTATTGAAGTCCATGGACACTATAGGATTCAACTGGGAAATGCAATGTGACGCTACTGAAATGTATGAGAAGGAAATCGAGTCAGCCGATCTGTTATATGTAGCTGATTCTGAACGAACTCGTCTTCGAGATGAACGTGTTCGAACACGTTTTCAGTCAATAAAATTGTAACAAAATAGTACATATTTGACCATTCATTTTTGGACATTAGAGGGGAAGCTGAGCTTCCCTTGCTGTCTTAAAGAAATCCCCACTGTATACATAAGTACTGTAAAAAAAAAAGTGCAACGACCCAAAAAATTTAAATTACACGTTCACTATTATGGCCATTTTAGAGCAATTTTTGTAGTCTTGAAGTTTAAAAACTGAACGAATATCATTTAAAAGCCTAGTGCTGAAACATTTTCCACTGTAGTATAGTATGTCTACAAAGATATTTTATGGCTGCTCATTTGCAAATATAAAATGGGTTTTATTTACAGAAATCCTGTGCTCTCTCATTGAACCATCAGTTAAATTAAGCTGCCATTGGTGGAAATTAATAATTTCTGATGCTTTTACAACTGTTTATCATATATCTAATATCAGCAGTAGCTGTATTAAGGGGTCTCCCATATACTCCAAGATCTACTCCCTCTCATCCTTCGTCAAGCTTCATTAAGGTGATGAGGGCTAATTAACACACCACCTGCTCAACTGGAAAGAGGTAATGATACCAGGGAAAAATGGCTAAGCATGACTGGGACCCATTCAAGGAGCAAGTAAAAAGAGTTTATTTTTAAGTGGTTCTTCTGACTAAATCAAACTAGTCTCTCTCCTTCTCTGAGAGGTTCTTTGTCTTTTCAGTTTCTTGTAAGGGGTTTGCAGTCAAAGACCCAGAACCAGATATGAAGAATGAAGGAGTCAGACTTAAAAATAAAGAAAAAAGTTTTACTGGATATGGTTTGCAGTTTCATCTGCAGAAGTCAGCTTCGAGACTCTCACAGGAGTTCGTAGGCTGCCTTCTTACAGTTACAAAGATCACAGCAGTTATACCATTTCCAAGGTCTAAGCTATGTCATTCCTTTCAGGTTGAAGGATTGTCATTGGCTAAGAAATAGATAAACATAGTAATTTTCCACACATACAGATAGACAGAAGCATATCTCCATTGATTATGCATCTGACACTCAGAGGCTCATCATGACCTTCCGGGTCACAGATCTGAGTTGCTGGGCGCCAGTTTGTCCAGAACAACAACTCAGTCCATCTCCAATAATGCCTGTGGTTCTTTAACCTGCAACCAAGAAGACTAACACACACACTGACACACTGCTTTTCCAAGGTTGCATTTGGCCAGGCTCTAAATACAAACAGGAGATTTGTCTCAAAACATCAAGATAATGCCTTCTTTCACTCAAGGATAGCTAAACGGTAACGCTTCCTTTTACGGTGCAGTTACCCATGTAAATACTATGTACTTATTTTAGTAACTACAATTACTGAGTAATAACTAATACTAACCCTGAACCTACCCCTAAACCTACCCCTGTTCCATGTACTTACCTTTATATTAGCCAGTACTTTCTAGGTAAGTACACTGTACTGTACTGTAAAAGGGAGCGTTACCAGCTAAACTTTAGTTTAGTAAGACTTAAGTAAGACTTTAACAATGGTCCCTTAAACTATTGGCTTCAATGACCCCTTTATGTTTTAACCTTTCTCAAACACAAAACAAATCCCTATTTAGATATCAAATACAGACATTAGAAAATACAGAAAAAGAACATTTCAGTAATCACACTATAACTTATACAAAGTAAAATCTCACATTCCTAGAGAAGTCATTCAACTCATTTGATATTTAAAAAGAAAAATATTGATTAATACCTTGATTATAATTACATGTACACTGAAGCAGCAGTGGATTCCAATCCATGGTGATCAAACCACAAAATGTTTCTTCATGAACTCTGAAAAACATCTGCCATGCTGGAAGGTCATTCTTGAGTTGTGCCACTGCATCTCTGGTTGGCTGAGATTAAAACCCCAGAGATACATCAAACAGTTTAAGTTATCAACAAAAACAAATTTCACAAATAATAAAATATATCAAAACAAATATAACAAATAAATAAGGCCACTGTTTAATGCTGTATTCACAAAATTTTGCATTATTGGTCTTGCCTTCTGTTTTGATTCACTGGTATTTTGTAATATCTTAATTTAATTATACAAATAATAATAATTCCCAGAAACCCATAGATGCATCAAACAATTATTATTAACCAAAAAAAAAAACGAATTTTAACTGACATCTGTTGCCTTCATTTTAAATGGAACATTCAATTCAATAAAATACGTTCAAATAATTATAGCCTAATATTGCCTGAAAATGAATAATGTTATAAATATGTTTATTTTTTAGGTGAAAATGACGAAAAAATTGTCTTGTGTTTGGGAAGACATAAGAGTCATGAAAATATTTATTTTTATTTGATCAAAAATACTGTAAAAAGTAATATTATTATTCCAATTCAAAATAATTGTACTACTAAGCTGGATTTTCAGCATCATTGCAGTCTTCAGTGTCACCCGATCCTTCAGAAATGCTGAAGAAACATTTATTATTATTAATGTTGAAAACAGTTCTGTTGCTTAACATTTGTTTGTGGCAACTGTGATACTTTGTCAGGATTATTTGATGAATCGAAAGTTCATATATTATAATAACAGCATTTTTTAAATAGAAATCTTTTGTAACATTTTAATTGTCGTTACTCTCATTTTTGATCAATTGTATGCATCCTAGCTGAATAACAGTACTAATTTCTTTTTTTTTTAAATGCACATCTTTTGTGTAGACAAAAGATGCATCAATGACAGAGATCTTGTGCCCAGCACAATGCCCCCTTTCGTAAGCCTGGGTGGCGGCCTGAAACCAATTCTAGCATCCCGTTTCCGCTCTCTCTGACAGACTGATATGGTTAACCATGCCGAGATCCAATTACCCTGCTGCTAACTCTTTCTCTTCTCAACAAGCAGTCATCTGCTCTTGCTGAGGTCAGAGACAGATGACCGCATTACTTCTACTGGAAGTGCCCATGACCCTGGTTAATGTAGCTCACATTACACACACACAGCTCAAGCAAGCAAGTAGGCCATTTCACTCTCTTCTTTATGTTTTTGTTTGCTTTTCTCCAGGATGGAAACATTGGGCTTTGAATCTGATATGCTTCACTTGAGCTTTGTTTGCTGTGTAGCAGGGTATCGCAAAGAAAAGAAAATAAGTACAATTTGAGCTCTCTATGTAAAAATTTGTCTTAAATCTGACATGAAGCATAAAATGTCTTAGCTACACTTTCATTTTTTCTCAACTTAAACTACACTTTACATTTATTATATATTATTTTTATTATGTGAATTTGTATTGTGTTCATTTTGTTAAATACATTAATATAAATTTTAAGTTTTGTTATTTTTTAAACAGGCCTAGAGTCACAAGAAGCTGGAAGGAAGTGATCTGGGGTCCACAGAAAACCTAAAGATTTATTTATTTATTTATTTTTATTGTACTAGAGCGTTTAAAGATTGCATGAATGTTTCTCCAATCATTATTACATATTCAGGTCTTTAGCAACCCAGATCTATATCTGGATGAATCTCTACTTGTTAAGATAATATAAAACTCTCCTGATATTAGAGTAGCAATCAAAGAAGAATAAAATGAAGCATATTTGTTTACCTTTTGGATCTTGGATGGGGTTCAGATTGAGCAGATGTTTTACCATCATCACTGTCCTCATCAGAGCTCATTTCTTTACTCAACTGCAAAGGACCTTTTATGCAAACAAATGATGATAATGACAAGAAAAACACTTTTGGCACAAAGGTTCTTTATAGGCTATTATTCATTCATATATTACATTATTTGCAACATTTTGCAGTTGTAATTAAATTATTGTTTATTAAACTGTTGTAGTAACTTACTATCCCATTTAAATCATGCTGATTTTTGAAGGATAAAAACTGAAATGTCACTCTTCATGTGATATTGATTAATTACATTTTTTAACCCCCATATCTTGAATTTTGTGATCATTCACATGCATTGCATTTTAGGGGTTCCAAATATGTAGCGCTTTAGAACATTTTAAGGTTCTATATAGAACCTTTTCTTCTAAGAGTGTATACAATTTTTACAAAGCTTAATGGGACAACAGGCATTCTTTTATAATTGTATAATATTTTCTTGTTATATTAAATTAATTGATTAAAGAACACATGAATACAGAAGGTTAATGTCTAACTTAAAAAAAGGAAGGGTAGTGAATGATTTTCGGGAAAGACCCGAGGAATGCGTTTAAGGGTTAATTTATCATTTTAGATTCATGTCATTGTATGAAAATGTTATTTGTGTGTCATCAATAATAAAGAATCTAAACCTATCATGAGAAATCATGAGATTAATCACAATATTTTTGTTCTGTCATGGCAGCCCAAATTAACAATATTTTTTAAACATTTCTTACATTTAGGTGCATTTAAAATGTATATTTAATATTTTCATATAATACTTAAAGTATGTATTTATATTTTAGCAAGGGGATCAACATATTAAGGGGTTCTTGGCAAAAAAAAATTGGAAATCCCTGGGCCAATTCATGTCCTGCCCTCTAGTGGTTAGAATAGTTAACCTACCAAGTTTACAGTACATATTTAGTGGTTCCCTAAAGAAGGTGTGCAACAGGATCCTCCTATATTTAACAAACTTTGATATTATGTTAATAGAAATGTTGTCGAAATCAGAAATGTATATAATCATGTTTAATTAAAATGGTCTTTTTCTTTCAGTTACGATGAATGTGTGGGACAAGGGACGCAAATATATGTTCCTACGGACGATCCACCCCCCTACTCCTCACAGACCCGTGTCGTGCACACTGTCACAGAGAGACGGAGGATCTGCCCGCTGGTGCTTCCTGGGTGTCTGCGAGCAGCTCTTCCCAATACCCAACCAGACTACAGGACTTCAGACACCAGCCAATCGCCTCCATCTCTTTGTCAGCCTTACCTTTTGAAGAAGCGCCCCCATACGAAGCAGTAGTGTGTGAACAAAACCAGCCCCTTCCACTGATGCCCCTGGATCTGCTCAAACACACTGACAGCGGACAGCAGTCCTCAGGACAGCGTTTCCCACAGGATCCTGTAATCCCGACCTCCCCAGCACACTCTTGCTTGCCACCTGTACCAAACCAGCTTTGAGAGGGACTCTTTTGTGTGGCCGAGGTCTCCCTCAGTCGAGAGCTGAAACCGACACCTGCAGAAGCCCTCAGTTACCTCTCACTTCACCTGACGCAGACACTGCACCTCCTGTTTCATCTAACAAAGCGGGGCCGCCATGAGAGCACTGGGCTATCGACCACTTTTTTTGTGCGTCACCTCACCTTTTGCTTATGGTGTAATTATATGTCAACGTGCGTCTTCTCTTACTGATTGACTTATAGATGATTTCAACTTTACAAACACCACAGCTAATTTTCGATGGCCTGACTTTAAAAAGAGCAGAACATCACCTGGAGAAATTTACGTGGGAATAGAAATGTACCTTTCTTTTTAGTGTGACAATTTGAGCGTGGTCCTGCATGAGTGACTTTTTTTTCCTATTTAGGGTTGGTTTTAACTATTTACGTTTTGTAATCTGTAAAGTTTTTTTGTAGATAATGTTTTGTACATTTCATAGAATAACTAGCAAATATGAGAAATTACCTTTAAAGCAATTTGAATGTCATCAGAAGATTGATATGCTTTTTATCCATACTTTTCTACACACAATTTATTTGCTATCAGTGGTTCTCAACCAGAGGGTAAATTCCAGCCCCAAAAGTCCTAAATTATTTATACTAACATAATATTAATTACAGAAAAATATTATATACAACGTTAAACTGACATTATATTTTTTTTAAAGTCACCATTAAATCAAAATTGACAATTCATTTTTTATGGACTATTCTATTAATTACAAGTGATTTATCCATCCACATCTTACATATATATATATATATATATATATATATATATATATATATATATATATATATATATATATATATATATATATATATATATATATATATATATATATATATATATATATATATGATTTTTTTTTATGTGCCCCCTTAATCTATAATCAAAATAACTTCCCATCCCTCTTGCAGACACATCTCTACTCTTCTCTGGTGACGAGAGCAGGACAATCTGTCACTCACATGATGTCAAAGCAATACCAAACCACAACGATCCAATCCATTCCCGATGGACAAAAATCAAGTTCTGCCCTTTTTCTTGTTCAAAAGGCCATTTCCTTGAGATATATATATCACAGTAAGGAAGGAAAAACTATTGCAACTTCCATTTCATGCCATATTAAGTTTAATTATTGTCTTGGACAAAGTCAAAAAGGTTGAGAACTACTGCTTTCCAGCTAGTTGATAGATCACTGTGATTTCTTTATATTTCCTTCTTTTTGCAGAGACTACGGTTTTCCGTGGCTATGTTAGTTTTCAAATGCATCTGAAGATATTATTAAGCAAATAGATAGGTATAAAATTAATGCATATGTCAAATACAAACTATAGTTAGAAAGGGCTGTAGGGGACACTTTGCCAAAGGGTGTAAAACAATTTTACATTGTTCTCCTAAACTGCATTGATGCTGTGTGCATTATAACAGAAGAGCTGAAACTGGTAACTAAGTAGCTCAATAGCAAAGCCATTGTAGCATTGATGTCAATATGAAATGAAACATAACATAGTTCTTGCTGGACACACTCTGCGCTTCCAAAATAATTATGTTTCAGATTTGTTCCTGTTTTTGTTGCCCATTGCCCACTTCATTTACTGTAACACAATGGCTTCCCTGTACATGCATGTTATATACAATGTGCCTATTAATCACCATGACTGTTAGATTAACATGCTAAAGTGAAGAAACTTTTCCACTCACTTTTTTTTTTGTTTTACCTTCACATAACACACGTGTGTGTTAGTGTAAAAGTTGCCCATAAAATGACTGCATGATACTTCACCTCTAATTCCCCTCACCGCACGAAAGTATATTCTTATAGAAAAGAGCATCTGTAGGGATTTATTCAATTGAATTTGGTGCATGAATAAATTTCTTGTGTCGTGAAAAGCAGCTCAAAACAGAAATGAATATTAAATGGCCCACTATTATTTATTTATTGTAGTTTGAACTTTGACTGTTCGAGCTTGTCTCGTTCGGGTCATATACTATAGCTCTGTAAAGGCATGAGCTGTATTAGTCAACACCTTACATTAAAAATGTCTCCAGATGTTATATGATGTAATGAGTAGAGGTGTATTAGCTGTTGGCACCACACTGTAAAACTAATACTGTATCTGTAAACTCTCGAGTTTAAGTCACACTTGTTAGCACGAGACTGTAGCAATTCTGTGTGCATAAAGATAAAATTAACACAAGTCCGATTAAAAGGAATATTGCCAAATTATTATTAATGAAGATCTACTTCCCATTCTGTCTGTTTTTAGAGGTTTGTGCATTTTAGTTGCAACTATTTAGTTGATGTTCCAGAAAAACACTTTTAAATGTTTGTACACTTTTATGTTTGTGTGCTTAACTATTTCACCAGTTCCATTAGACCACATGGATATTGATTCTTACACCAGAATAGCACTCTACCATCAAAGCCCATTGTAAATGTTGACTTACATTCTCAAGTGTGTTATTTCTCTGTCATAATGTTTTGGTCAGTTGTCCAAAGTGATTATGCTGTTTCATAGAGCTGTCGATGTATGCTTTGTATAGGAGTCTTTATTCCTTTACCACTGTATCCTCTGAATAAATAAAAACACCAGACTTCTATGTATCGAGACGTTCATCTCTGAATGCTTTCTGGGAGAATTTTGAAATTGTCAGTTTTGTAAATACAGAGATGTGATATTGATACACACGCACACAAACTTAAAGGTACACTATAGAGCCCGACCGATAAAGGATTTTGAAGGCCGATACCGATAAAAATATTTGTTGGTTTAAAATCCGATATTCCGATATACATATATATATTTTTTTTTCAGAAACGTGCAACAAAACACGTTTATCTAACATTAGTTATTTATCTAACATATTTATCTAACATTAGTTATTTGTAATTATTTATGAGTTTTACCTAAAACAATATGATGCATTTTAAAAGAAACTTGTTTCTTTTATTGTCACAACAGAACAGACTGATGATAGTGGCATTAGCTAGCTTTGTGGTTAGCTAGTCTATGATGAGCCATAATTTAGCAATGGATAACGTCATACTGCAAATTGTAAAACATAAATTTTCAATAAAACAGGCCAGGGAGAGATGATACGACTCACTGCTATAACTGTCACGCGCTATTAAAGAAATACTTCAGTCACATTGTCAAGTTAAAAGGACAGTCAGTCAACTACATTGTAACGATGCAACGTAACTATTACTAGCTAATTCCACCTCATTCTCGGCTTATTTGTCAGCAGCAAAACTGGACATGATAGTCACAAATGTTGTCATGCTTATTTGAGTAAAGAGAACTGATGGGGATGTTCTTTTAATTGTTATTCAAGCAATGTATGTCTCGTGACCAACTCAACGAGTGTTGCCAACAGGGACGGTGTAGAGTGCCCTCTGGTGGACGAACTATACAACTCCAACACTCATGACATGGTTCAAGCGTGTTTTCATCCGTTTTTATTTTATTTTTGAAATATTAATTTATCGGCCATTATAACTGCCGATACCGATATTTTGGAAAATGCCTAATATCAGCTGATAATATCGGTTTGCCGATATATCGGTCTGGCTCTAGTACACTATGTAACTTTTGCCTCTCTAGTGGTTAAACAATAAAACTGAATGCATTTGCGGAAGAAAATTGTTTTAGTTGTGTATCAGCTCTGCTTGAAGATGATCCAACTACTCATAAAACATTCACTATAGGCTTAAAGGGACAGCTTGCCCAAAAATGATTATTATTTATTTTTTTGTTTTTCATTAATTACTCACCCTCATGTTGTTCCAAACCCATAAGACCTTTATTCATCTTCACATCACAAATATAGCTAACTTTGATGAAATCTGAGAGCTTTCTGATCCCTCCAAAGACAGCAACTTCATTGCAACTTTCAACTGACATGACAACTGGCCCAGCAAGGTAGTAAAGACATCGCTAAAAACGTCCATGTGTCTACGGTGGTTCAAATGTAATGTCATGAAGTGACGAGAATATTTTTGTGCGCAAATTTTGAGTGAGTAAATTTTAAAAACAATCCACTGTCGCGTTCACGTGTAAACGGTAAAAACACAAAAGTCTGCTTGACAGTGAAAGTTGTACGCGCGCAGACTTGATGTTGTTGTGTGGCAGTGTCTCCACATTGCCACCTAGCTGCCTGGAGTGCATACTACATTGAATTTCACACACTTTTGCGTCACCATATGCACACGGATTTTCCACCCAAAATGCTTGTCTAAACGCAGAATAGAAAGTGAAAACGCAATGTCACTTTTGCGTTTTCTCTTCAGAATCGTTTCCGGTGCTATAGCCTTATCCTGCCATTATTCTGTCCGCCTGTTTGTACCTGTGATTTATATACGATTTAGTAAGACTGTCTGATTGGGAGCCTTTTGACTTTGAGTCTTCTTCTGCCCGCTACACACCTGTTACACACCCGTTACATAACCGACCGCCCTAAATGGACGAAGGGGTAAAAAATTATCGTCCTGGCCAAAGGATCTCCTAACATTTTCTCTAGGCTTTTGCCATCTTGCTGCCCACAGCAATCTCAACGATGAGAGACTGTGTACTTAATTCTGGATCGGGGCCACTTTCAACCAGCGTATAAACCTCCCAAACACCACCAGAATAACATTCTGTAAAAAAAAAAGGTAGAATTTTTTCAATCTCAAATATTTTGACATAAAAAAATAGTATTTGTTAGTCAAATGCTAATTTTCTTTTGTTAAAAAAATTAATAATTGATTAACATTAGGACAAAATTAACTGTTGGATTTTTAAGCATTTATTTTGGTATTTCCAGCTCAAACAATCAGATTTTATTGTGATTTATAGAGCCACTGAATTATTTTTAGGGTGTAGTAAATTCAGTTTAGATAGCAATGCAAGATTGTGTTGGGCACAGTTACTGCGGCAAGTTTCAGAGAAGAATGTGCAGATTAGGAACAGGTGTTGATTTTAAACTAAAGGCTTCCAGATGGACAGAATGTTTCCCATTTTGCTCATTGACTCCTGTCATTCATAATGCATTACAAGCCTCTTGCTAGCACTGATGTATTCATCTCTCTCTCCTGCCTGTTTGCATGGTGGGCTCACAGAAAGTGCCCTAAACAGATGGCCTGTGCCATAGCTCTCACCTTAATTAGCCTCTTGTCCCAGAGATCCTCTTCTTTTAAACTAAACCAGAACATGCTCATTTCATCCATGCCAAGCCACAGAACTCTATCACACTCTTAAACACACATCTGAAACATTTTATTCAAGTGATTTTAAACATGCACTGTTATGTGTAATTAATGTGTATTTTACCATCTAATGATTATTTGGTTAAAGGGTGAAGATAAAGTGTAATAAGTACTGAGGAATATTAATTATCTACATGTACAGTATAGGGTTGGGGATAAGGTTTGGTTTAGGTTAGTTGCAACTTGCAAGTGATTAACTATCATTTGCTGTTACATTACAATTATTTCTATGGCAAGCACAACTTGTGAAATTATGTCATTTTAAAATAAAATGTTACCGAATATTTTCAGGTCAGATAAGGTACATTAAGTGAGATTATGGAAGTAGCTTCTTCCCCCTTTAGTTCCTGTTATTATTATGATTTTTTTTATTATTATTATTCTCCAGCACCAATAACTCTTTATTTAGTGACATAAGTGCCAAGTTTTGTGCATTTTGTGATCCTGTAATATTTGCTGCATTCCATATATGTTTTGAAACGTTAACCTGATTGTTATATGTTGGTACAGTTGCAATCAAAATGATTTAACCACAAATTATTAGACTGTAATAATTAATAAGCTATACAGTTTTCTTTTATTTAAAAATTGCATCTATAACAG
>JAQIUQ010007485.1:167500-205802 GCA_030378365.1 Hybognathus amarus
TTAGAGACACAAGCTGTCTGAAATCACCCATTACTCACTATAGTGGACTATATAGTGAGCTCACCATTTTGTAGTGCTGTCCGAATGTATAGTGATGATACTCTATATAGTCACTCAATGTATCCTAGAATGCATTTTGAAAAGTAGTGTACAACCGATGGTCACTAACCTAAGCCCTACATACCATCATGTACATTGCGCTGATCGTAAAAAATCATGTGTGGAGTAGTGCATTATAACAGAAACGGCCAGAAATCACTTTTAGTTTTTAAATTTTGGAGAAATAAGCTCAATATAATGTAATGTATTTATCTATTTAGCCCAGAGCCGACTCAGCACCAGCTGACAGATGATGTAATCAACGGCGCAGAGAGACGATCGAGTAGTGACCGAAAGTGGCTTCTATTATGCTGGTGAGCTCACTATGTAGTGCTCTGCTCTCTACCCCTAACATAGGGGTTAGGGAATAGTGCTTTGAGTGGAGATTTCGGACACAGCAACAAAGTATTCAAGTTTTTTTTCTCATCCATGCCAGATATTTTGAAGTATGCTACAGTGTGGCAGTGCAGTGACTAATAACTTTGTGCTAGTAATGATGTATGAAGCATTTTTATTGAAACCAATTTTCTCGTTAATGAAGCCATAATTTCAGATTAGCTTTGGTATCTACAATTTCCAAAGGTAACAGGAATAATGTCTGTGTGCCATACCTTTTATCTTACCTTTTTAAAATGAAGGAAGGTTTCTTGCTGCTATCATTTTCATGAACCCAGCTAACATTACATGGTTTGCCCATGTTGGCCCTACCTGAATTAACCTATACTGGTGCCATTTCAGATGGGAAAGAATAGGAACTCACAAACAAACCCAAACCTCAAGCCCATATCACACCTACATTGGCTCCATCATGAAATGTTGCCTGGGAGCTTGCTTGGGTCAAAATGATTCTTAGAGCTTGATTTATTAGGAACTGTGCCTTTCTAAATGTTGAGAAACAGCTAAATGTGCACCTACAGGTCTTAATGGAAGAACAGTTGTTCTGCAGGACTGTTTAACCTTGGATTCATGTAGGTTAATATAAATGTAAAACAAATATGGTGTTTTGGTTACTCTTATACTGCATTGTGTATTAATCTTACAGTACTACTGAGGCTTCAGTGGAACATGCCATACAATTATGTGACAAGATTTGAAATGTTATATTTTCAAATGATGTTTCATGTTTATTTAAAACAATGTCTTGTGCAGTTTAAAATACATTGGTCTCAGTAACACCTTAAGTAACATACATTTACCATCAGGATCTGTACTTGTTTAATGATGGTATCTGCAAGTGGCAGAATGAACATGAAAATAAAAGAAAGGGATCTTTCATTAGACCTGAGTATGATGATGTAAATGTAAAATGCAGAACCAAATCACATAGAATACAAGTACATGCCCTTGAATTGCCATTCTGAATTTAAAATGTCTACTGATGTAACAACAGAACCAATGGAAATGTTTCCAAGTGCAGTAGTTTCAGATAATATGGAATGATTCTGTAAAACTAAACAGTTGAACGACTTTATATTCTGTTAAGTGCTTAAACCAGGTTTACAAGGACTACAAATGAAAATACATGGAATAACCATAAAAAAGCAGTATTCAAATAAAACACCGATATAAATTAATTTACAAACCCTACTGTGATCTACTAAATCAACTTCCATTGCAGGAGGAATGTTTGCACAAAGTGCCTGCTTCATCTGTCTTAGAGAGAGCTGAAGAAATTTGTAAACTAATAAAACCATCAGATCCTTTTCTCAAGATCAATGCACCATTAGTATCTTCTCTCTGTTCTCCTCATACTTATGCAGCATCTTCGTAAGATCATGATCTGCTGGGATTACCTGTCCACCGATGTGAAAAAAAAAAAAAAAATCACTTCAATACACATTGCATGGAACATTATTCATGATTTCAGCTCGTCAACAGGTGATTATACAGTATGTCACAATGTAAGTAAAGCTTTTTAACCAACAAATATTGACAGAAACTCACAAGAACTGGAGCAGGAACTTCAAATGACTTCTGATGAATCAACCAGTCTTCGTACAGGTTATGGATGGATTCTAGGTATTCCTAAAGTGTGCAAATCAATGAAAGTATCTCTCAAAATATATGATAAAATGTGTAATATTAGAAATCTATCCTTCTGAAAACATGAAGTCATCCATTTTCAGTAGGAGTTGAGACTCAACTTTGCTTTTTGTTTCAGATTGCAATTGCATGCACACAATATGTGAACTATAGCTGAACAACAGCTCACCAAGGGAATAACCTTTTCTTCCTTTCTGCACCTCTGCTTTAGTCTCTCGTAGCAGGTCTGTGGAGAGGTCTGCAGGTAAACTGAGTAAAAATATATGAGAAAACACATGCATTAGTATAATTTATCCACATCTAACAAGCAACATGCAGTGCAATACAGAAATATTTGCCATACCAATAAGGTCCACAGGAATAGCAATGTTCTTTATGATCCACTCAAACCATTCACTTAAAACAGCAAAGTCCACCTCAGGCATCTTTCCACTGTCAACCAAACAATGCGGTTTTATTTAACGATAACAGCTACACATTTAACAATAAATAGTTGACATACAAAGTTATTTCCGATTCCTGATCAAAAATCTACCTTTTAAAAAGATTTTCCACAAAAATGTACTTAGCGCTGTAAATCGATCTTTCCAGCATTCTGATTGGCAGTGACTGTGATGATAGAAAGAAAAACAACAGGTCATGAATGATTAGCATTCCATTTCCTCTATTCACACAAAGGGCAGTGATTCATTTCTGTATTGCAGAACAGAAACGGCTACACGTAAAGCAACTGAACAAAACTGACTGTAGGGATGTGAAAGAGGACTTATACATGCCATTGGTTTGACATGGCGATCTAGCATTGTGAGTTGCACATATGTCTGAAGGGTGAGCCCCCATCTGGTTGGGTCCTGGTACATCAATCCCTGTGACAGAACAGAATACATTTATAATGCCAAATTTACACTGCAAAAGTTTAATAGAACAGCTTCCAAGGATGCATTTAAGTGTCTTTACACAGACTGTTTTAATGCTGCTCAAAGGAGGCATAAATGCATTTATCCTGGAATTGTATCCATATACCTTTAAACCAGGGTCTGAGGTGGGTCAGAACAAGCATAATTTTGTCTGGCTTTTAAGTGGCAACTGAATTTTAAGCAGGCACAGAGTAGCCTTAACTCATTTGTGAAAAAAAAATGCTTTAAGATAATTAAGTCTAACAATAACAGATTTACACTGCAAAGCTGGTTTGATTGGTTTGGTGACTGTTTAATGCTGTTCATGGGTGTCATAAATGCATTTACACATCAATTACAAATGTATGATTTGATACTAGGGGCTGAGGTGGGACGGCATTGTATCTTTACACAGAATTTCTAACAGGCACAAAGAAGCTTTAACTTCTCTGTGTAAAGATGCCTTAATGCAATAAAACAGGATATAGCCCACAATTGTGCCAAATTTACAGTGCAAAGGTGGCACAGAAGTAGCCTGGTTAAAACCAGACCATTCTCAGTTGTAACTGTTGTAATTGTAACTTTCAGAGCAAATCAAATTTTGCCGGATGTTGTCTGGGTTTTCCCAGGCTAGCACAGAAATGTCTCTGAAGTGAAAATTATGCTGCTCAGAGGTGGCATAAATGCATTCACACAACAATTTTACCTGCATATTAGTATAGAAGAAGCTTAGGTGGGTTGGAGCAGGCATAATTTAGTCTTTTATGATGCATTGCATTTTTACACCTTTTCTTTACATCTTTTGAGCAGGCTTAACTCAGCTGTGTAAAGATAGGGAGAACGACATAGCACATTACACCCACAGTAAAGTGCTACTGGATCCCTACCAATGGATTGCAACCCTGCACATTTCTCCATTTAGACACGGGCTCTGTCAGCACCTGAAACACAAGACACATTTTAGTTTTCTATTAAATAAATTATTATAAAGAATAGAGGGAGAGATTACAGGTTCTGCGAGAAATATTATACATTTACTGCATTACCTCAACGTCACTGGTTTTGCTGAAGTACTCCAAACATGTTGTCTTTCCACTTGCAATATTTCCCTCTAACCAAATCTGAAAAAAGTGGATGCAATTTTCAAAACAACTTATCAATTTTTGGCGATTATGTTCACTGTGTTAATCAGCCATATAAGTGACCCTCTTTCAGAGAAGAGGATCTATCCATCAGTCGTAACTTACCACTGATTTACTCTTCTCGCCGTTTCTTGCCAGTTTTCCTTCAGAAAAAGACAACATAATGAATGTCTTCTCGGATTCAGGGTTAGATCAATATGACATCAGTCAAAGGTTCGAGGGGTGTAAGCTACCAGGCAACAAGCTTAAGCTTATGTCAGTAGCCTTATGTTAATGCAAAGCTGCTTGAGCATAATGTAGCTCGGTTAGTGAAGATTTGAATAAAATGTAAACAGAACTAAAAATGTTACGAAAACAGATAAGAATGAGTTCTATGGTCGCCGTTCTATTGCGTAGAACGGAAGTTGGCGCAGGACTTACTGTCACTGAGAGACGTGCTGCTGTTGCGCGGATGTCCGAGGACATGCTTTCCCAGTGCAGGTGTTTGTCGGACAAGTACTTTTGTCGACAGAGATTTGTGTGAGCACAAAGGTAAGACAACACGGCAAAACGAGTTAACAATCATGTCGCTAGTTTAATCGACGCCTAGTAGTTACATAAACAATGTGATGTTGCGCAAAACTTGCCAGTGTCACGTGCAACATTAATGAGCAACCAAAACATGTCAAAATAAAAGTCTCGGTTTTAAAATTGTCACAAATTATGTCAGTATTACAAAATAAGCCATTATTATTAATACAAATAATACAATATGCTTTACTTGCCTACAGACTATAGTTGAAATGTTGAGATAGAGCTAAATCTTACTTTAAGAAAGCCTTTGTTATGCACACTTAATAATGTGGGTGTTTCTTATTACACACACAATTACATTATGGGATGTTCTCTCGGTTAGTTCACTCCAGGAAGCCTGTTTATTACCTTGCTCCTTATCAGAACATGCGGCTATCTCAGACATCCAAATCCAAAACTAATTTGAAACCAAATTATTATTATTATTTATGCTGCAGTGATGGCATATTTTTGTAGGCCAACCCAGAAGTTAGTATCAAACTGGTTCCCTTGACAAAAAACATATAGGATTTGTCCACAGGCTTTTGAATTATTGCAACAATAAGCTTTGTGTTCAACAAAAGTTTGATACTTGCATGTTTTGTCCACCGAGATATCTTTCACAAATAAACAACTTTTTTGAAGTTTGAAGCCTAAATACAACTTCCAGAAATAAAAATCTAACCTAAAAAAGAAAACCTAGTTTTCTTCCAGGTTTTGGCCTACAAAAATACGTCATCCCTGCAGCACTCTGTTTTAGTAGTGCATTGTAGCATATTGAAAGGTATTGAAGTGTTTGCTTTATATTGTTTGTCTGTCACAATATAATTGAATTGAAATTGTCTGTAAAATAATGTGTGGCTGCTTAAATAAAAGAGTGAAACAAGTTGACTTGTATTTTGATTCACATGAATATGTCAAGTGTATAGATATAAGCCAGAATCACTGACCAGTATAATCACAATGAGGTCAAAGTGTAACCCCTTAAACACTTTAAACACTTTACTTGAAGGGGGGTAAACACTTTACTTGAAGGGGTGTGCATAAGACTGGCATGACACCTTCATAACCATGACATGTTCACACATATTACTAGTCTTGTGATGAATAATTAATCTGTGCAAGTGTATATATATATATATATATATATATATATATATATATATATATATATATATATATATATATATATATATATATATATATATACCTTTAATAAGTAAATTAATCTTTAAATTAATCTTTAATTCACATCATTGTGATTCTTCTGGTCAGTGATTCTGGCTGATATCTATATACTTGGTGACATATTCATGTGAATCAAAATACAATTTTTACAGCATTTTTACAGCAGTTAAAAGTAGTGGCTGTTTTCAGCCACGAACATACGAAAGTAGTAGTGAATTTGAACAATGCACAAGGATTAACTAATTTTACAATTTGAACTAAACATGGACATGGTTACGAGGTTAAATAATAGGTTAAGTTTGTTGAAACAATGGTTTGTAGATTTCAGCCTATATGCAGCCAGTGAGTACAGCATCTAGTGCTATTGATATTTTGCTCTTTTGCTATTTTTATACTATCATGTTACCAAAGTGACACTTTTTATGGATGTAAAATAAACATTAAATATAAAAAACATATTTTTCTATAAAAATTTTGTACTTTTAGAGATCAAAAAATCAAAATCAAAAATACCCCCAAAATCACAAAAAAGTGCATAAATTGTTTTTATTTGATCAAAGATAATGACATGACACACCTGAGAGAAATTGAAGGATAAATTAAGGGCTACTGTACGTTTGAGGGTCTAGATCATAGACCAGGTGCAATATAAATGCTGAAGAGTGTTTATCACTTTTAGCATTCACTTAAATATTATCACCAGACAGAAAGATCTGATACGATCTGAACAAGTCCAAATGCAGAGAATCCATTATATTGCTTGAAAACGGTTGAGTGCATTTAAAAGAAAAGATGTGAAATTAGTCATTTCCTGAAACTAACTTGAGGAAGCATTCAATCAGGAAGTAATGATAGCATTGTAAGTCTGTCAAGTGTCAAGCTGTGTTTTGAGAACAACTCAACGAAAATAAAACGTATACGAACAAAGATGGAAGCCACAATGGAAGTTGATTTGGCCTTTTTGAAGTCCACAAAAGGTCTTCTGAAAATAGCAGAAATGGTGAGACATTTGTGAAAATTTAACATGGTTTACTGCACAATATTTAAAACACAATTTTTCTGGAAGGACAAATGCTCAGACAATCACTGACTTGTTTAAGTAGTACAAGGAACAGACTTGATACTTTGAATACAACTTGGTTAGAAAGAGAAACAATGTTTTTTAAAAAAAAACAAGGTTCGCACAGATGATTTGACACAATGTAAATTCAAAGAATGTTGAAAAACATTATTCACAAAATCATATTACATTCCAATAATGAAACATATCTGAAACCATCTTACTAAATGTCTTGTTGAAATTCCTCGGACCACTCTTGAGTATTACTGTCTTGGCAGGTGTGTGTTTTTGTGGCTTTTGTGTGTTATGCAGTGGCTTCTAGGCCGCCCTACATTGCAGCAACATGCATGGAGTTTGTCATCACATTTGGATTTCTTCTGCTCTACTTACTGAAACTCAACAAGATGTTCACTTTCTTCTTCTGGCCCCTTATTGTAAGAGCATATGCACTCGATTGAATGAATGTGAATATACCTGCAACTGCAGTTGTTACTGCAAACACAATTGTTGGTAATGCACTTTTGCTCCACAGGATGTGTTCAACTCATTCTTTGCAGCTACACTGATGTGTATTCTTAGCCTGGTAGCAGTTTCTACGTACACAGTGACGGGCACACTGAGCGGAGGGTGAGAATTCACACATCCTCAATTCGTGGAACTCTCTTTATATTTTCAGTGATTGTGTTGGCCATATCTATCAGACATTTTCACATGCATGAAAATGAATACTCATTGTGAATGACCCAGATATAATGACACAACAAGTTTCTCACGACAGAGTCTTTTGGTTAACAGATTGTGGGCTTTGTGGCTGCAGCCTTTATGTCTTTGGATGGCTGTATCCTTTTTAAAAAAATCACATTCAACAAGCCAAGATCCACCACAGAGGCGCAAACAGGGGGAAATTAAAGCTCTGCAGGACCAGCTCTCTCATTTTGCGAATGGACAATTTTCCCAAAATAAGATTGTAAAATACTTGTATATTAATAATGCATTCTTTTCTTACATGATGTTAAACCTAAGGGAAACCTGTATATGCACAAATTATCACCACTCAAATATATGTGGATTATATTGAGGATCTTGTTGTTATTGTCTTAAATAACCCTGATTGATTTATTTTCTTATTCCACAAAGTTAAAAAAAAAAAATGTGTCATGTATGTTAGGCTACAACTACGTTGATATGTTAAAAAACAGGGCTCTCAAGCGTCACGCATTGAGCGTGACAGTCACTCATTTCGGTCTTTTGTCACGCACTCCCGCCACACATTGTATTTCTCACGCAGAAAAACTATTTATCATTAATCATTAATCATTGCATATATGTCTTTCAAAGATGTCAGGTAAAAAGCAAACGAGCATCCTCTCATTCGCCCTGAGAGGAAAGCCCCCTAAAAAGGCTAGGTTAGAGGATGCTGGCCCAGAGAAGGTGGCCAAAAGGGTAGGCCCATTAGAGGAGGAGACGGTGCCATGTGTCATACATTTTCTGCAAGTCTCAGCAATTAATAACAACACAAAAACACCTAATATTAATATTATTAATGAAACACCCACATTCCAACGACCCCCCCCTCAACAACCAACAACACCCCCACCACCCCCCATTGGGGGCGGAGAATGTCACTCTTGCCTGTCTTCAAAACTTGAGAGCCCTGAAAAAAATAGGTATGTTACATTCAGTGGATGCATTTATGACTTATGACCTCAAATAAATGTTTCATTTAAGACTTCTAAAAACATTATGGAAACTTTATTATCTGTTATTATTATTTGTTTACAGTCTATGGTTATTATTCAGTTCACAATAATTTGTGGCCTACATGTTTCAGCTTTACAGAAAATGCATGTCTACATTAGCCTACAATATAGAGTTATCAGAAGGTCGACAACATGTTCGTCAGTTTGGAAGTTTCAAATACTTTTTTTTGTTTTTATCTAACCCAAAGTCTGTCAGACTCAGACCCCAAACATAGAAGCCTTTAAGGGTTGACTGTTCAGTCTGAAATGTGCAGTTGTTGCACATATCTTTAGAGTTGCTACTTGGAGACTCCTGTGAGAGATGTTTCGCCCACATTTTCTGTTCCCTTATTAACGGTCTCCAGATTTCGGGAATGCAGATGCTGCTCTTTTGTGTGTTCGTTTCCGCAGTCATTATTTCCGTTTCCACTCCGTGGAAAGTTATACCGATTTGCGAAGAGTAGCTGCATGTCTCATAGCAGATAGTGGGACGCATCACTACTGTGAACTTTATTCGGGAACAGAAGAGTTTTGTCAGCGTGATGGGGGACATCGAGGCGTCGGATAGAAACCGGTCACGACAGACCGTAATTCATTCTCTACTCCGAGTAAAGAATTCATCTCCTCCCGAAAAGGACTACTGCTGCTCGGTGAAAGTGGTAAGTTACGCTTTTCAGACATTACGTTACCCACCCGTGATAGTGTAGCCTAAATCATAATTGCATTGTTTTGTGGATTTCTAGCGGTTAAAAAATGTTATTGTTTGTTTTGTTGTTCAGATGCAGGCACTCATGCTTTCTGCAACGTAAATCTTTTATTATTCTGATTTTTTTTTATCGATTCGTTTTTCAATGATTATTCTTCAAGTTCAGGCCTATATAGTCTTTACTAGTATTTTAATATGTTTGTTCTGAAAAGTTTATGTTTCTTCGTTGAATGAAGTGAATGAGAATGAGCAAATTTGCAGATCGTACAGTCAAAAACGCTTTCAAACGTTCCTCATTCATTTGACGGGGGAGTTTTATCAAGCAGTAGCTTTTTTCATAGAGGCCATCTCATATTGTATGGAAAATATTTTGATGTAGCTAAACAAGCTGGCTAATATTGTGTTATTTACAGTTCACACTAAAATGTGGCCAGTTAGGCCTATATTGTTATCCACCAATGCCAAATAAAATAAAATAAATAAATATTGAAAATAAATCAAATAAATAAATACATATTTATATATGTTCTTACCACAGGTAACAATTTGAAGCCTAAAAACAACAACAAAAAAGTTGTTAGACTCGAAATGTCACCTGTGGTTAGAAACATAAATTAATAATTTTTCTATTTTTGGAGCTGTGGTGTGCCAGCTTTTCTCCTCCTTTATGGAAATGTATTTTCCAAAATCATGTTATAAATCTTATTGTGAACGTCCATGCATTTTTATTTTTATTTATTTATTTATTTTTTGACCTTGTAATTTTACCCATTAGAATGTCATAACTTGATCTTCTGGTGAAAACAACAGACCTTTCTATGGTGAAGTAAGACAGACTTCTTCAATCACGCTTAAACCCAAACTCATGTTCATCTGCCTCCATTTTGAGTGCAACGCCCACATCTCAAATTCCAATCAATAACCAGTGGATAGAAGTCACCGCCTGCATTTTGTAATATTTCAATAAGCCGTTACCAGAGTTGCCAATTCCGCTTATTCCACACGACTTTAGGCTCGTTTTTTTTTTTTTTTTTTTTTTTTTTTTTTTTTTTGGTAAGTCACACTTTTTTGGGCTTATTTAAAAAAAATATTGTTCAGGAAAATCTGACAAGTAACATAATTTCTTTAAATTTTGCTGTTTTCTTTGATACATTAATGGACACTGTCTGCTCATCAGTGCTGTAGCTTAATTCGTCCTCCCACATCCTGTCCCCCATTGTATAAAAACACGTTCAGGATGCAGGCATAATGATAGTATTCTCGTCGCTTGATAAACTCAAAGATAGAGCCACTGTAGTCAATTTTAATGATATCTTTAACTTTTCTGGGCCGGCAAGTTTCTATCCCTTAGAAGCCTATAGAAGAGTGATCCAGCTCTCAGGTTTAATAAGAAATATATATATATATTTTTTTTGTTCTGAAGATGAATGAAAGTCTTTAAAAAAAAAAATATATATATATATATATATATATATATATATATATTTATATTTGGCTTCTCAGGCTTTTTGATTGAGGTTGATACTGTAATTTATTTTAGTAGGCTGTACAATAAATGCCCGTCTACACTAACGACAATAACTATATATTTTATTTTATTCTTTTGAGAATAGGAAAGTCTACACCACAACTATGATGATAATGACACAGAGAAACATAATTGGAATCACTTTCAGAATGATTGTGATAGATATTCCAGCTAATGAATGAAAAAAAAAAAAAACTGCCAATCAGGCATTATTTAAAGTGGCAGAAGCAGATATTGATCAGACTAATGTTTTGGTCTTATAGCTCAAGTAGTTATCTCACCCTGTCACAAATAAACACAATAATACGGATTAGGAACAATGTTTAAATAAAAATTCATCCTCATGTTTCCTGTCTCCTCAGGTGCTGTCGTTCATCAGCTTTGTGTGCTTTGCTGCTTCAACAGCAGCGGCCTTCCGTCACCGCTCCCTTCATTGAGTTCTTGGCGGCCCTCTTCCTGCTGTTTGCTTATTCTACAAAGTTCAATGAGAGATTTAAGGGCTTTCACTGGCCCCTCATGGTAAGTTTACGGACCTAAAATGACTGTGCTGGATCAAATTATACAACCAAAATTCCGTCCTTTCCAAATCTCTATGTCTGATGTTTTACCAAGGACTTTCTGCGCTGTGTCAGCGCCTCCATCATCTTTTTCATCATCTCTATAATATCTGTGTCCAAATATCCGGATGGAGCCTCAAAGGCTGCTGGGGTAGGCACACATCAATTCACTCAAATTGTCTTTATCGGCACCATCAGTGACCACACTGTTTATCTATGATTTATAGTTGCTACATGTGACTCAGTTGTGTAATGAGACTGGTCTCATGTATCTTTCTCTTTCACTTCTCAGGTCTTTGGCTTTGTTGCCACAATAATCTTCGCCCTGGACTTTTATTTCATCTTTAATGAACTGGCGAATTTCCTCAAGGGAGGTGACTCCAGTGAGGAACCACCAAACACACGAGGTATTTATACAGAGCTCTTATTTATACTACATTTCAAACATTTGTATGGGATCAAAATCCCGCCAAATGTATTGTGGCCACGGATCAGAAAATAATAAGCGTGATTCAGAAATGTAAAAACACATGTAAAAATATATTACACAAACTGAAAAATATAATGCAAAATGATCAGAAAACAGGGATGCAAACAGCGCGCTTTCGGCGCCTCCCGCTTTTTCACGTCAGTTTGGGTGACCTGTGTGAATCGTCGTGACGAATCGTTGGGTGACTTGTGTGCCGCCGAATATTTGAGATGACAAATCAAATCAAAGTAGGCGGGCTTTATGTTCACAGACGCTGAGCGCGAATTTTAACAGTGCAACTCGACGCTTCAGTGTACGATCAAGTGCGAGATAAGATGTAAGTAGCTGAACTTAACTTTATATATTCGACATTTGTTAGGTCATAAATGTTAAACGAATGACAAAAAAAACAATTAGGCAAACTAATATAGTTTTGTCTAATTTCACCATTTTGAACTGAAAATAGGCCTATGTAACATGTAGAGTGTAATAGTTTAGGCTACTGTCATAGTGAGGGGACAAGAAACATGAACAAAGCCATTTTCATCATGTTAGGCACAGGATTAATAATGAATGTGTACACATTGAGAATAAAATATAAATTGTAGCCTTTAGTAAATTAAAAAAGCCAACTTTAGGAGGTGAAGAGACGGCAAGATAAAAACAAAGAGAAAAAGAGTGTGTTGCTGATGACGAGAGAAAAATAATCAGCTCACTGACATGGTTTTAAAGCTGTTGTTATTCGATTTTTTTCTTCTTTTTTTTTGCCTTCACAATATCTTAAAATGCAAATCTGGGCCCGTATTCATAAAGATTCTAAGAATCCTCTCAGAAAACTCTTAATTTAGCTTAAAAACTTTTACATAGGAGTCCTAGCTTAAGAGTGATTCGGGACCGATCTGAGAGCAACTCTGAGTAAGGAAAAGATAAAAACTTTTATCTTAGTGAGTAGGTGGGGTTGACCCTGTTGCTATGTATGACACACTCTTTTGAAGACTGTGATTGGTTGGTGGTCCAAGAAGGGAAAAAAGAGCAAAAAAAAAAGAGTTCACTCACATACACACACACACACACACACATTAGGTATTTGTTTGGCTTAGAGTGATAAAAAAATGTTCCACTCTTTCTAATTACACTGATTGCTGTCTATTTAAGTGGTGGTTTGAATGTTGGTTTTAATAAAGCAAACATGGAATAAAAAACGAGAAAGATGAGAAAGCCCAACTGGACAGAAGAACAGTGTTTGCTGTTAGCCCAAGTTAGTGGATGAACACTATCATGAAAGAAACAATTGGGCCAGGTGTCAGCACGGCAGCAGAGCAGACGTGGGAGCTTATAGCACAAATGTTAACGGTTCATTCCCATGCGTGTGCGCATCAGGGAAGCCTGCTATATTCATAAATGTAGGGGTTTTTTTGAGCCTGCAAGGTGGCATAATAAGAGGTTTTGAAAGTGCTGTAATGTTTGTGTGATCACTGTTTACAGAAGGTTATGACAGACCCAAATCACTGCTGCTTTTTGCATTTTCCCATTTGCCAAATATCTTAATGCAGTGATTAGGCTACTTTCATTTCTGGCGTTATGGCATTGCGCTGTGTCAAAGATATTAGCATGTCTCTAATAAGATCAGTCGCAAACATGATCCCTGCACGATCTTGTTTATATATATATATATATATATATATATATATATATATATATATATATATATATATATATATATATATATATGCCATATATATATATAGCCTATATATATATCATCTATTAACTCACTGTCATCTATTGCAACACATTTCTTCTCCCTCTTCATCGTCTTTTGTGCCATTTTCTCCTCTGCTAAAGAAACTCTTTAGCCTCTTAAAAGTCCTCATCCTTACTCCTAACAATTTTGACCTTAAGACCTCTTTTAAGGGTTAAGATTCTTTCTGAATTACTTTTTTCTTTACTAGGAATTTTTCTTTAATTTTAAGAGTAAACGCCCACATTTCTAAGAATTTTCTTAGAATTTTGTTACTAGGAGCTACTTTTTGCATTAAGATTCTTTATGAATACGGGTCCTGTAGTTTAGAGAAATCCAAAATTTTCTCTGGGAAACCCTAAACCCCCCAACTAACGTTACCCTGCCTCAAATTCGGGACCATAGTGATTATAAAACCATGTATTTAAAAATAAATCATGTAGCAGAGCTACAGAAAGCGTTTTTCGGTAGTGAATATCTATTAGCTACTAAAACTTCTTTGTCTTTGTGTTATGTAGAGTACAGTACATGGATCCTTAGCAATAACAGACACCACGGGAAAATGGGACCGGATTTTACTATTAATAAAAGATAAGCTTTTAGACTCACTCTTTTTATAAAAAAAAAAAAAAAATGCTGAAATATGGGAGGTTTATCTTTTTATAACATCTTTTGTTTCTGTGAAAAATGATATGAAGGCTGAAATATGTGAGGTTTGTTTTAATAAAACCCTTTTTTTTTAACAAAAAAAAAAACATTTACTATGTGCCTAGTGGTGGGCCGGGGATGGCTAGGGTTGGTGGCAATGTAAGTTTTGGATATTTTCCACGGGCGAGGGTTTCGATTACCTCTCTCTTTTTTGACCATACATGTGTTTGCATCCCTGAGAAAAGCAAAGAATGTGGTCACGGATCAAAATATAATAAGCGTAAACCAAAAAATAACAAGCATGATTAAAAACTTTAAACATATAAAAAATATATTTTGCTCAACTTAGATTTGTGTTCATGTTTTTCGTACTTCTTTCCGTGTTCTGCGCTTGTTCTTCCAAATGTTGCAGTTCGAGTTTCATGTAAATTAGGGCGGGCTTAAGCGTCACCATTGGTCCATAGTTCTAGATTGACAGCTCCTCCTCTAGCCAATCAAATCGAAGAGGGGAGTGGTCGTCACTCCAATGCAACTCATGACTGCTACTGATGTTCACTCATAGAGGTGCAGGTGAAGGTAACCAACAGTTCAGCAGACAGCAGGCAAAAGTCTTTCCGTGGCAGGACACCATTAACCCTCATGTGGTGTTCAAAACCCTATAACACTTGTGGTGTTTCCCGGTCAAAATGACCGGCCCATAAAAAATAGCTTATAAATAACTCATTATACCATATTTTCACCCAATCTTGGATTCAATCTTTTTGTCAACTTGTTCTCTTTCAATTAGGACTGGTTTTAAATTTCTATTTGCATCTGATTAATCGTAGGCCTCGTTTGTCTGAGAGTAGGCATCTCATTTTTTGAGTAAAAAAATAAATAATTTTTTAGTAAATTTGGAAATATGAAAATTTTTTTGGAAAAAAATGGCTACTGTTCATCACACTAGTCTACTCTAATGTTTCACCAGGAATTTTGTTTTGAAACTTTTGTTTTGTAAAAAATATGGCACATAGTCACACTTGTGGTGTTCCCGGTCAAAAATGACCGGCCTATACAAAATAGCTTATAAATCACTCATTATACCATATTTTCACCCAATCTTGGATTCAATCTTTTTGTCAACTTGTTCTCTTTCAATTAGGACTGGTTTTATATTTCTGTTTGCATCTGATTAATCGTGGGCCTCATTTATCTGAGAGTAGGCATGGTCAAAAATTGTCACAATGGCCGACCATTGAAAGTGAATGGGAGAGACTGAAAATAACAGAACAATTTAGTTTTCAGGAGCATGTTCATTATTTTCATGTACACATATGAGCATGTGTGCTTGCAAACATCGAGCCCTTGGACCTGTGCATGTATCGATACATTTATACACACGCTACCCAGACACACACACGTTAAAACACACAAACTTTGAGTATTACACACATTCTTTTCCATAGAGAGAAATTTGATCCTCCTCACTAGTTTCTGAGTCAAAAATCTGATGAATAACATCATGTGCAGAGAGCTGCTTTTCCATTGTGCTGCCACAAATGAATGACAAGCAAGGTGCTGTGAGGCTTTTATATATGCCTCTGTTCCTAGTTCTGTGTGAGAACCAAGGGGGTAATCCATCGACCGGAAGTTGAAGCCTCGCGGGAGCTGCCATCTTGTAGCAGAACTTCACTTGCGTTAGCATTTCCATTGACTCCCATTCATTTTGGCGTCACTTTGATAGCGAATAACTTTACATCTGAGGCGTTTGAAGACCCCATTTGTCCATCATTTATTTCTAAAGAAACACGACAATGTATAAAATGCTCCATTACCTTGTAGCTTATGTTATGGCCCCGTAGAAGCAGTTTTTTGTAAAATAGGCTAACGAAACAAGAACATGAAAGAAAGATTCTTTTGAAGCCGGATCACTGCAGTCACGGCCAGTTTGTGTATGTGTGAGTGGTAATGTCAGATGGATAAATGTATATTAGATGCAGGTTAGGGTAGGATCAAATTTCTCTCTATGGAAAAGAATGTGTGTAATACTCAAAGTTTGTGTGTTTTAACGTGTGTGTGTCTGGGTAGCGTGTGTATAAATGTATCGATACATGCACAGGTCCAAGGGCTCGATGTTTGCAAGCACACATGCTCATATGTGTACATGAAAATAATGAACATGCTCCTGAAAACTAAATTGTTCTGTTATTTTCAGTCTCTCCCATTCACTTTCAATGGTCGCCCATTGTGACCATTTTTGCCCATGCCTACTCTCAGATAAACGAGGCCCACGATTAATCAGATGCAAACAGAAATATAAAACCAGTCCTAATTGAAAGAGAACAAGTTGACTAAAAGATTGAATCCAAGATTGGGTGAAAATATGGTATAATGAGTGATTTATAAGCTATTTTGTATAAGCCGGTCATTTTTGACCGGGAACACCACAAGTGTGACTATGTGCCATATTTTTTACAAAACAAAAGTTTCAAAACAAAATTCCTGGTGAAACATTAGAGTAGACTAGTGTGATGAACAGTAGCCATTTTTTTTTTTCAAAAAAAAAAATTCAGATTTCCAAATTTACTCAAAAATTATTTATTTTTTACTCAAAAAATGAGATGCCTACTCTCAGACAAACGAGGACCACGATTAATCAGATGCAAACAGAAATATAAAACCAATCCTAATTGAAAGAGAACAAGTTGACAAAAAGATTGAATCCAAGATTGGGTGAAAATATGGTATAATGAGTGATTTATAAGCTATTTTGTATAAGCCGGTCATTTTTGACCGGGAACACCACAAGTGTGACTATGTGCCATATTTTTTACAAAACAAAAGTTTCAAAACAAAATTCCTGGTGAAACATTAGAGTAGACTAGTGTGATGAACAGTAGCCATTTTCTTTCAAAAAAAAATCATATTTCCAAATTTACTCAAAATTATTAATTTTTTACTCAAAAAATGAGATGCCTACTCTCAGACAAACGAGGCCCACGATTAATCGGATGCAAACAGAAATATAAAATCAGTCCTAATTGAAAGAGAACAAGTTGACAAAAAAATTGAATCCAAGATTGGGTGAAAATATGGTATAATGAGTGATTTATAAGCTCTTTTTTTATAGACCGGTCATTTTTGACCGGGAACACCACAAGTGTAACAAGGTAACAAAACTCCCACAAAAAAATAAGAAAATTTTCAAAAAACAAATGAGATTTAGATATACTGTTTGGGAACAAAGTCACTAAGTTTCAGTCCAAAGCGATAACATTAACTAGCATTTTCAGGAAAAAGAAAACCACCCACAGGCCGTTTTACTTTCATATTTAATCTATAACATGAAGCTCCTCCAACCCTAATCAAATCGCACCAAAAGCAGCTAATCATCTTTAGGATTATTAATACTCAGATGACGTTAAACTCTGCTGGACAGCCGCACTCCAGAATAATTTTTATGTTGTTGTATTCAAAATTTAAGCTATATATAAAACATTAATCCTAAAGTAATGTGCAATGTAGCTATGTAAATAAACACAATAAGTAGGGCCCTATAATTTCTGCGATCACGGAATAAAAAGCACACTCTTTTTACGACTAAAATAACAGTGAAGGGTAAAAAAAATTAATTCCCAAAATTAAAACGAGAAAGCGGAATTTGCAGAAAATTAAAACGAAAAAACGGTATTTGGGAAAAAATAAAATGGAATTTGGGAAAAAATAAAACGGATTTTATAGGGCCCTAAATAAATAATAAATCACTGCATATCAAATCCACCAGGTTTCTGTAATCTCCTCTGTACTATCATTTTCATTAATCTTTTGTCAAATGGTATCTAGTCTTAGAATTAATTTACCAGGCTACCTATATGATAGCTTTTGAGGGTGGCATATGTAACGATCGCCATTTTAAATGTTAGTTGTTGATGATGATGTTCTTTGTTTTACATACTCTGAGATGTACACAAATGCCTTGTATTTGCCTACTTTTTGCTCCTTGTCTGTAATATAACTAAATAAAATGTAGTATATAAAATATAGTTATAAAGGTAGGCTGCGTGTAGCGTTGACAGATTAAAGTCCTACGGTTACAATGGCCGTTTTTAACTTAATTTTTGCAAAGAAATGTACAATGTTTCAAAAATGCAGGATGTTTCACTTAGAGCTGCCTTAACATATTAACGTCATGAGCCAAGTAATATTGTTTAACACCAATTACCAGTGTGCACATTAAAATTCTCATGTAGCCTAGGCTATCTCAAACAAGAGGAATTTAATTATTTGTATGTGTCCAGAGTTCAGATAACTTTACGTCCTTCCCCTTTTGTGAGTGAATCCATGGAGTGAATCAGTAGCGTGAGTCGCATTGAAGTGACGTCAACTCTCCTCTTTGATTGATTGGCTAGAGGAGGAGCTGTCAATCTAGAACTATGGACCAATGGTGACGTTTAAGCCCGCCCTGAATTTACATGAAATTCGAACTGCAACATTTGGAAGAACAAGCGCAGAACACGGAAAGAAGAGCGAAAACATGAACATAAATTTAAGGTTTGTGCAAAATATTTTTGTATGTGTTTAAAGTTTTTATTCATGCTTGTTATTTTTTTGTTCATGCTTATTTTGATCCTTGACCACGTTCTTTGCGTTTCTGATATTTTTGCATTATTTTTTGCAGTTTGTGCAATATGTTATTACATGTGTTTTTACATTTTTGAATCACGCTTATTATTTTTTGATCAGTGGCCGCAATACATTTGGTGGGATTTTGATCCCATACATTTGGGGTCAGTGGTAAGATTTGTAATGCTTTTAGAAGTTAATACTTTTACATTAATTTAATCCGATGTGACAGTAAATATTTATATTGTTACAAAATAGAATAGTTGTTTTAAAAGGAAAATTAAATTAACAATATTACTGTTTTATTATTATTTGAATCTTTCTTTTGAATTTTGTGATGATGATATAAATAGACCTTTGGTGAGCGTAAGAGACGGCTTTTTTAAAAAAGCAGCAAAAGAAATGATTAAGTTGTCTTTTCTCTGCTGACGTCTCATTCATCAGGAAAGATTGCTTGCATAAATCTTTCCACATCATACTAAAGCAGCAAGACAATTAGTGAGACCAGTCGCAGGAAGTGGAAGGGTGAAGGGTTTCTTATCAAACATGGTTGCATAACTTTATAAATAATCATCCACAGTCTAGGCTTTACTAGTTATGTGACTAGGCAGGCGGAACTCCTTCAGTATCATACATGAATGAACCCTTGCTACAAGCAATCTGTAGTAGTAATCCTCATGCTTTAAACTTACAGTGCAGATTTTTGGGGATTCCCCATCTATTTTTTTCTTTTTCCTGTTGTTATTCACAGTTGTCCTCCTTCATTTCTCTTCCAGAATAACATATTCTTCTTCCTCACAGATGATGACTCAGACTCTGACTCTGACTAAAGCTGTGTTTGTGTCCAAAATCCTGGCGTGTGTGACCACTACAGTGCCTGACAATAACCAAAACAGACTCTTTGCTATAATGTTTTTATTGTTTGTTCTGAAATTCATTGCAATTTTTTTTACCTTTTGTGACTAGATTAAAACAACGTATTTCAAATGTTACATCACAGAATAGAAGCTTTATCACCGGTTCACAGACGTTTCTCAATGTGCCTTCTTGTCTGTACTTGTGTTCTTGTGGACTTGTGAAACGTCATCAGTCGCGGCCCAAGTACTGTCCCAATACACAAGTTTGCATTTTGGCAAGAACGGTTAAAAGTCCCGGATGTGTTCTTGACACGCCCGTTTTACCGAGGATGCATCGGTTGGTAACTTGTGTGAACTTGACGGCAGAAATATCCCATCATTCATTTCGGCATTCGAGGAAGGAGCGGGAAGCAGAGAGAGGCTGGTCAATAATTTTAAGTTACCTGAATGTTACCGGCGTTTTTTTTCCCGCCGTTGGCTAGTGATGTACACAAACAAACAGAAGCAGAATTAAAAATGAGACAGGTGTTGTTTTATTGTTATGAATATACATTACATTGTAGTGTATGTAGAGTAATCCCAGCTGAGGGTAGGCTTGGTCGATAAAGCCTGGATGTTATCGTCAATAATTGTCGTTATGTTTGGGCACTGCAGACGGCGTCTGTGCGGTGGTACTATTGCGCAATACCAGCAAGAACACATCGTCTCAAACTGTCAGCAGCATTCAGTGTGCTCGTCACCTCGTGAGTTCGTTCTTCCAAGAACAACTAGCAAGAGCTTTCTTCCCAAGAACACAAGTCCGTTCTTTGCATTCTTGGTTTTGAGAAACATGTCACTTATGTCACTGCCATTTTTTTTTTCTCTTAATATGCACACCAGTAATGTTTTCTAAAGCACATTTATAAAATCTACTTAAATAATGTAATTGTTTTAAGGCCTGATTTTGGCTTAATCTAAGCCTTGTATGTGAAACCGGTGCTTTAGAGTTTTGTATAGTCTTTGTACAGTGCTGCATTCATACAATCAAAGTCCCTCTCATTTGATTTTCCAAAAACTGTGAATTATTTCAGTGAAATAGTTTCACATCAATCAAGCTTATTGAATTTTTATTTTATTTTATTTTGGGGAAGAAAGGGCAGTATTGTGCCATTTATCATGTTTATATACTGCCTCCAACAGCTTCAGTTCGCTTTCAGTTTTTACAGTATGTACGAGCCTTTTTTATTTCTTTATTTGGGAGCTGTGTGTGTTTACTAATTATAACTATTTTGGGAGAATATTTTCTCACAATATGTTCTCTTAAATTGTTTTTTAAAACAATTATCCATGGCATGGTGATGAAGCCCTGGGTTTGGAATAATAATTATTTGTAGCAACAAAATAAGTTTACATCATACATGAAATTGGCAGGTGGTTGGCTGGCCTCAGTCACCTGTCTCGATTTCCACACGTTTACACATTGGTATTAGTCCTGCCAAAGCACTGCATAAAAGGCAAGATTTGTCTCCTCGTGCTCACTTAGCAATGTACTTTTCTTACAGTGGCACTGCTCGGCTATTGAAACTGTATTATAAATGTGAGCTTCTGCAGTGTATGGGAAGTGTCTCCTGGTTTACTATAGTATTTTAAGGGATGTTGCATGCATCCACATTCAACCCTCTAGTGTTTCTGTGAAGAGTGGATGCTTTAATAACATGCACTGTCAGATTACCACATCAATAAATATTTTTTGTGCAATTTTTGTACTATTGTTTTTTTTTTGAGCAAATAGTTTTGCCCAATCAGTTTGAATGTTAGAAGGAAAATGTGATCTAAAGTTTGTTAGTGGTAAAATGGTAAAATGTGGTGTATTTCAGAAGTCTCCCTGTTGTCAATAATGGTATCCCTTCAAACACCAAAAATGGCATATTTAAAAGTTTTTTTTTTTCTGTGAATTTTTTTCTTCATGCCTTAAAATAGCAAGGATGTAACTTTACACCCTTGCTTCAATTAGTAAGCGGATCTATACACAGTGTGTGTGTATATATGTATATATATATATATATATATATATATATATATATATATATATATATAGTCATTAATCTCTTGAGACTCTTGCTTTGCAGCAGTTAATGATATGCTAAAGCCAGCCCGCACTTTGACCTGATTGGTTACAAGGTGTCTGTGATGTAAGAAACACTGGTGATTTCAATCCAAGTTTTTTTAAAGCTACACTGTGTGATTTTTACCCACATCTAGCGTGAAAAGGTATGACCATCCACCATCCAGTGAATATTAGTTTCTGTTCCTCTCAATTCCGATTTCGTTTTAACTCCTACGGTGGCCAATGTAGTCCAAGATTAACATGGCTTCCAGTTTGAACATCGATCCATGAGTGTTAACTCAAACGTAAACGTGAAAGGCGAAGTTTGAATTAACGGGTATGTCCCTCTTTGGCTAATGTACTTTCAAGATGGAGGGGCAACATGGTGACCGACTTTAGAACCCCTTACCCGTATGTATTTTCAATGGCATATTTTACACTCACGAGAATACTTAATTACTTGAACAAAGTAAGTAAATATACATTAGGGCTGCACGTTTTCAAGTTTTTCATTAACCAACCGAGGCCCTTAGCGGTTAATACTCGGTTAACCATAGTGTGCAAGCCGCAACTTCAAGATACAGATGCACGAGAGTTAATTTTTAACACCTTTAATAACTGATTGGACCCCATTTGAAATGAAATTAATTTATAGAAATAAAATGCAGTGGTAAGGACAGAGCAGAGAAAGTACAGTAGGCGTGTTCCATTACCCTTCAAATTGAAATTGGCAATTGAAAATACGCACATTGGAAACACGTCCATTTTCGCATCTCCGCAATTGGAAAAGGAATATTTCACAAAACTGCAATGCAACATTTAATGTGTTTTGGGTCCGTGTCCACAAATAATAGTCCTAATAATAATCATCATCAACATTATTGTAACATTTTATTAGGCTATATGTGTAGAAGACGACTTTATCCAAAAAAGGAACAAAGCACAAATAAACACAATATTTTGATGCATATAGGCTAGTGTGTGTGCGGAGTGTGGAGCGCGCACCGGATGAACCACTTGCAGTTTCCTTTCAACAGTGGAAACAACTTAAAATACTCTTTCATTTCTGGTCATACAGAAAATAATAATACATAAATCGCAAATACATTTATTTTGTAAACTCACAATAACAAGAACACATGGTGCTTTTGTAAAATAAATTAAACAATCAGGCAAACACTCTGTCTTTCCCTGCCATTAATGCTTATGGAAGTAAAATAATGTCAAATGTTTTTGAAACAAAAAGCATGTTGAATTGCAGCAATTGAAAAAAAAGCATTGCGTTAACCATGCTTGCATTTTAATCCATTGTATTTTTAAGGCTTGCATCTTTATTGGCTGAAATTCAACATGGTTGAATATTTAAGCTGTGAATATTTCATTTTAAAACATTTCAAAAACATTTTCATGATAAAAAATGAATCCACATTCAACTTTCATATTTCACTTCCAAAATTTTCAAACTGTTTAAAAATACAAGCTATAATATTCAACAGGCAATTTTCGGGTCCATTTTATTTCGCCTTGAAAATATGCTTCCACAAATTCAGTGGTTCAAATTCGACAGTAAATTCAACAGTGACGTCCAGGAACTGCAGGAAAAGCAATAAATGACTGAACATACTCTCCATCTGCTGTTAGTCGGCTTTACCAGCAGGGGGTGCAGAGCGCGAGTTGAAACACTTCCTGAGCTGAGATATTGAGATCCCACGTAGCATTTATGCCATTAATTTATCGCCCCGAAGAAGAAGAAAAAAAAAACGACAGGGGTCTTCAAGAAGATTGGAGAAACTATTTTTTTTCGCACAAAAAAACACAGGGGACTGTGTTTTTTTTTTTTTTGGGTCAAAATTTTGAGTTGCTCTGATCTTCTTGAAACTCTAGATTCTGATAGAGGGCCATGAGACTTAGACCTGAGTGCAAAAATGGAGGCTCTAGACCCTTCCAGAGCCAAGATATTGAGATATTTATAATAGCATAAATGCTACGTGGGACGTCAATATCTCAGCTCTGAAAGGGTCTAGAGCCTCCATTTTGCACTGAGGTCTAAGTCTTAAGCCCTCTGTCAGAATCCAGAGTTTCAAGAAGATCAGAGCAACTCGAAATTTCGAACCCGAAAAAAAAAAAACGACAGTGGTACCCCTGTCGTTTTTTTTGTTTTGTTTTTTTTTTTTTTTTTTTTTTTGGTGCGAAAAAATAAGTTTCTCCAATCTTCTTGACCTGATCGTTCTTGATTTTCGCACCAAAAAAAAAAAAAAAAAACGACAGTGGTACCCCTTATGTTTTTTTTTGTCCGAAAATTTTTTTCTCCAATCTTCTTGAAACTCTGGATTCTGATTGAGGGACATGGGACTAAGACCTGAGTGCAAAAATGGAGGCTCTAGACCCTTCCCAGAGCTGAGATATTGAGATATTTATGAGATATTTATGACTTACTGAGATATTGAGCCATTAAGAATATCTCAATACCTCAGCTCTGGAAGGGTCTAGAGCCTCCATTTTTGCACTCAGATCTTAGTCCCATGTCCCTCAATCAGAATCCAGAGTTTCAAGAAGATTGGAGAAAAAAAATTCTGACAAAAAAAAAAAAACATAAGGGGTACCACTGTCGTTTTTTTGTTTTTTTTTTTTTTTGGTGCGGAAATGTTTTTTCTCCAGTCTTCTTGAAACTCTGGATTCTGATAGAGGGCCATGGGACTTAGACCTGAGTGCAAAAATGGAGGCTCTAGACCCTTCCAGAGCTGAGATATTGAGATATTTTTAATGGCTCAATATCTCAGTAAGTCATAAATATCTAAATATCTCAGCTCTGGAAGGGTCTAGAGCCTCCATTTTGCACTCAGGTCTTAGTCCCATGTCCCTCAATCAGAATCGCAGAGTTTCAAGAATATTGGAGAAAAAAATTTTCGGACAAAAAAAAAAAAAACATAAGGGGTACCACTGTCGTTTGTTTTTTTTTTGGTGTGAAAATTTTTTTCTCCAGATCTTCTTGAAACTCTGGATTCTGATAGAGGGCCATGGGACTTAGACCTGAGTGCAAAAATGGAGGCTCTCAGAGCCCTTGCCAGAGCTGAGATATTGAGATAATTTTAATGGCTCAATATCTCAGTAAGTCAGTAAATATCTCATAAATATCTCAGCTCTGGAAGGGTCTAGAGCCTCCATTTTTGCACTCAGGTCTAAGTCCCATGGCCCTCTATCAGAATCCAGAGTTTCAAGAAGATTGGAGAAAAATTTCGCACCAAAAAAAAAAAACGACAGTGGTACCCCTTATGTTTTTTTTTTGTCCGAATTTTTTTTCTCCAATCTTTCTTGAAACTCTGTATTCTGATTGAGGGACATGGGACTAAGACCTGAGTGCAAAAATGGAGGCTCTAGACCCTCCAGGGGTGAGATATTGAGATATTCATGAGATATTTATGACTTACTGAGATATTGAGCCATTAAAAATATCTCAATATCTCAGCTCTGGAAGGGTCTAGAGCCTCCATTTTTGCACTCAAGTCTAAGTCCCATGGCCCTCTATCAGGAATCCAGAGTTTCAAGAAGATTAGAGAAAAAAAATTTCGCACCAAAAAAAAAAAAAAAAACGACAGTGGTACCCCTTATGTTTTTTTTTTTTGTACGAAAATTTTTTTTTCTCCAATCTTCTTGAAACTCTGGAATTCTGATAGAGAGGCCAGTGGGACTTAGACTTGAGTGCAAAAGCGGAGGCTCTAGACCCTTCGAGAGCTGAGATATTGAGATATTTTAATGGCTCAATATCTCAGTAAGTCATAAATATCCCATAAATATCTCAATATCTCAGCTCTGGAAGGGTCTAGAGCCTCCATTTTTGCACTCAGGTCTTAGTCCCATGTCCCTCAATCAGAATCCAGAGTTTCAAGAAAATCAAAATTTTGACCCGAAAAAAAAAAGAAGCGACAGTGGTACCCCTTACGTTTTTTTTTTTTCGGGTTAAAATTTTTGATTTTCTTGAAACTCTGGATTCTGATAGAGGGCCATGGGACTTAGATCTGAGTGCAAAAATGGAGGCTCTAGACCCTTCCAGAGCTGAGATATTTAGATATTTATAATGGCATACAGAGCTGAGATATTGAGATATTTACAATGGCATAAATGCTACGTGAGATCTCAATATCTCAGCTCTGAAGGTGTAGAGCCTCCATTTTTTGCACTCAGATCTAAGTCACATGGCCCTCTATCAGAATCCAGAGTTTCAAGAAAATCAAAATTTTGACCCGAAAAAAAAACGTAAGGGGTACCACTGTCGTTTTTTTTTTCGAGGTCAAAATTTTGATTTTCTTGAAACTCTGGATTCTGATAGAGGGCCATGGGACTTAGATCTGAGTGCAAAAATGGAGGCTCTAGACCCTTCCAGAGCTGAGATATTTAGATATTTATAATGGCATACAGAGCTGAGTATTGAGATATTTACAATGGCATAAATGCTACGTGAAATCTCAATATCTCAGCTCTGGAAGGTCTAGAGCCTCCATTTTTGCACTCAGATCTAAGTCCCATGGCCCTCTATCAGAATCCAGAGTTTTCAAGAAAATCAAAATTTTGACCCGAAAAAAAAACGACAGTGGTACCCCTTACGTTTTTTTTTCGGGTCAAAATTTTGATTTTCTTGAAACTCTGGATTCTGATAGAGGGCCATGGGACTTAGATCTGAGTGCAAAAATGGAGGCTCTAGACCCTTCCAGAGCTGAGATATTTAGATATTTATAATGGCATACAGAGCTGAGATATTGAGATATTTACAATGGCATAAATGCTACGTGAAATCTCAATATCTCAGCTCTGGAAGGTACTGAGCCTCCATTTTTTGCACTCAGATCTAAGTCACATGGCCCTCTATCAGAATCCAGAGTTTCAAGAAAATCAAAATTTTGACCCAAAAAAAAAACGACAGTGGTACCCCTTACGTTTTTTTTCGGGGTCAAAATTTTGATTTTCTTGAAACTCTGGATTCTGATAGAGGGCCATGGGACTTAGATCTGAGTGCAAAAATGGAGGCTCTAGACCCTTCCAGAGCTGAGATATTTAGATATTTATAATGGCATACAGAGCTGAGATATTGAGATATTTACAATGGCATAAATGCTATGTGAGATCTCAATATCTCAGCTCTGGAAGGTCTAGAGCCTCCATTTTTGCACTCAGATCTAAGTCCCATGGCCCTCTATCAGAATCCAGAGTTTTCAAGAAAATCAAAATTTTGACCCGAAAAAAAACGACAGTGGTACCCTTCAATTTTTTTGGGTCAAAATTTTGATTTCTTGAAACTCTGGATTCTGATAGAGGGCCATGGGACTTAGATCTGAGTGCAAAAATGGAGGCTCTAGACCCTTACAGAGCTGAGATATTTAGATATTTATAATGGCATACAGAGCTGAGATATTGAGATATTTACAATGGCATAAATGCTACGTGAGATCTCAATATCTCAGCTCTGGAAGGTGCTGAGCCTCCATTTTTGCACTCAGATCTAAGTCCCATGGCCCTCTATCAGAATCCAGAGTTTCAAGAAAATCAAAATTTTAACCCGAAAAAAAAACGACAGTGGTACCCCTTACGTTTTTTTTCGGGTGAAAATTTTTGATTTTCTTGAAACTCTGGATTCTGATAGAGGGCCATGGGACTTAGATCTGAGTGCAAAAATGGAGGCTCTAGACCCTTCCAGAGCTGAGATATTTAGATATTTATAATGGCATACAGAGCTGAGATATTGAGATATTTACAATGGCATAAATGCTACGTGAGATCTCAATATCTCAGCTCTGAAGGTATAGAGCCTCCATTTTTGCACTCAGATCTAAGTCCCATGGCCCTCTATCAGAATCCAGAGTTTCAAGGAAATCAAAATTTTGACCCGAAAAAAAAAACGACAGTGGTACCCCTTACGTTTTTTTTTCGGGTCAGAAATTTTGATTTTCTTGAAACTCTGGATTCTGATAGAGGGCCATGGGACTTAGATCTGAGTGCAAAAATGGAGGCTCTAGACCCTTCCAGAGCTGAGATATTTAGATATTTATAATGGCATACAGAGCTGAGATATTGAGATATTTACAATGGCATAAATGCTACGTGAAATCTCAATATCTCAGCTCTGGAAGGTCTGAGCCTCCATTTTTGCACTCAGATCTAAGTCCCATGGCCCTCTATCAGAATCCAGAGTTTCAAGAAAATCAAAATTTTGACCCGAAAAAAAAAACGACAGTGGTACCCTTACGTTTTTTTTTTCGGGTCAAAATTTTGATTTTCTTGAAACTCTGGATTCTGATAGAGGGCCATGGGACTTAGATCTGAGTGCAAAAATGGAGGCTCTAGACCCTTCCAGAGCTGAGATATTTAGATATTTATAATGGCATACAGAGCTGAGATATTGAGATATTTACAATGGCATAAATGCTACGTGAAATCTCAATATCTCAGCTCTGAAGGTGTAGAGCCTCCATTTTTGCACTCAGATCTAAGTCACATGGCCCTCTATCAGAATCCAGAGTTTCAAGAAAATCAAAATTTTGACCTGAAAAAAAAACGACAGTGGTACCCCTTTACGTTTTTTTTTTCGGGTCAAAATTTTGATTTTCTTGAAACTCTGGATTCTGATAGAGGGCCATGGGACTTAAATCTGAGTGCAAAAATGGAGGCTCTAGACCCTTCCAGAGCTGAGATATTTAGATATTTATAATGGCATACAGAGCTGAGATATTGAGATATTTACAATGGCATAAATGCTACGTGAAATCTCAATATCTCAGCTCTGGAAGGTCTAGAGCCTCCATTTTTGCACTCAGATCTAAGTCACATGGCCCTCTATCAGAATCCAGAGTTTCAAGAAAATCAAAATTTTGACCCGAAAAAAAAACGACAGTGGTACCCCTTACGTTTTTTTTTTTCGGGTCAAAATTTTGATTTTCTTGAAACTCTGGATTCTGATAGAGGGCCATGTGACTTAGATCTGAGTGCAAAAATGGAGGCTCTAGACCCTTTCCAGAGCTGAGATATTTAGATATTTATAATGGCATACAGAGCTGAGATATTGAGATATTTACAATGGCATAAATGCTACGTGAAATCTCAATATCTCAGCTCTGAAGGTGTAGAGCCTCCATTTTTGCACTCAGATCTAAGTCCCATGGCCCTCTATCAGAATCCAGAGTTTCAAGAAAATCAAAATTTTGACCCGAAAAAAAAAACGACAGTGGTACCCCTTACGTTTTTTTTCGGGTCAAAATTTTGATTTTCTTGAAACTCTGGATTCTGATAGAGGGCCATGGGACTTAGATCTGAGTGCAAAAATGGAGGCTCTAGACCCTTCCAGAGCTGAGTATTTAGATATTTATAATGGCATACAGAGCTGAGATATTGAGATATTTACAATGGCATAAATGCTACGTGAAATCTCAATATCTCAGCTCTGGAAGGGTCTAGAGCCTCCATTTTTGCACTCAGATCTAAGTCCCATGGCCCTCTATCAGAATCCAGAGTTTCAAGAAAATCAAAATTTTGACCCGAAAAAAAAAACGACAGTGGTACCCCTTACGTTTTTTTTTTGGGTCAGAATTTTGATTTCTTGAAACTTGGATTCTGATAGAGGGCCATGGGACTTAGATCTGAGTGCTAAAATTGAGGCTCTAGACCCTTCCAGAGCTGAGATATTGAGATCTCATGTAGCATTTATGCCATTGTAAATATCTCAATATCTCAGCTCTGTATGCCATTATAAATATCTAAATATCTCAGCTCTGGAAGGGTCTAGAGCCTCCATTTTGCACTCAGATCTAAGTCCCATGGCCCTCTATCAGAATCCAGAGTTTCAAGAAAATTAAAATTTTGACCCGAAAAAAAAAACGTAAGGGGTACCACTGTCGTTTTTTTTTGGGGTCAAAATTTTGATTTTCTTGAAACTCTGGATTCTGATAGAGGGCCAGGGACTTAGATCTAAGTGCAAAAATGGAGGCTCTAGACCCTTCCAGAGCTGAGATATTTAGATATTTATAATGGCATACAGAGCTGAGATATTTAGATATTTATAATGGCATACAGAGCTGAGATTTTGAGATATTTACAATGGCATAAATGCTAGATGAGATCTCAATATCTCAGCTCTGGAAGGGTCTAGAGCCTCCATTTTTGCACTCAGATCTAAGTCACATGGCCCTCTATCAGAATCCAGAGTTTCAAGAAAATCAAAATTTTGACCCGAAAAAAAACGACAGTGGTACCCCTTTACGTTTTTTTTTTCGAGGTCGAAATTTTGATTTTCTTGAAACTCTGGATTCTGATAGAGGGCCATGGACTTAGATCTAAGTGCAAAAATGGAGGCTCTAAGACCCTTCCAGAGCTGAGATATTGAGATTCTCACGATAGCATTATATGCCATTGTAAATATCTCAATATCTCAGCTCTGTATGCCATTATAAATATCTCAATATCTCAGCTCTGGAAGGGTCTAGAGCCTCCATTTTTGCACTCAGATCTAAGTCCCATGGCCCTCTATCAGGAATCCAGAGTTTCAAGAAAATCAAAATTTTGACCCGAAAAAAAAACGACAGTGGTACCCCTTGTCGTTTTTTTTTCGAGGTCAAAATTTAGATTTTCTTGAAACTCTAGATTCTGATAGAGGGCCATGGGACTTAGATCTGAGTGCAAAAATGGAGGCTCTAGACCCTTCCAGAGCTGAGATATTTAGATATTTATAATGGCATACAGAGCTGAGATATTGAGATATTTACAATGGCATAAATGCTACGTGAAATCTCAATATCTCAGCTCTGGAAGGTGTTGAGCCTCCATTTTTGCACTCAGATCTAAGTCACATGGCCCTCTATCAGAATCCAGAGTTTCAAGAAAATCAAAATTTTGACCCGAAAAAAAAACGTACAGTGGTACCCCTTACGTTTTTTTTTCGGGTCAAAATTTAGATTTTCTTGAAACTCTAGATTCTGATAGAGGGCCATGGGACTTAGATCTGAGTGCAAAAATGGAGGCTCTAGACCCTTCCAGAGCTGAGATATTTAGATATTTATAATGGCATACAGAGCTGAGATATTGAGATATTTACAATGGCATAAATGCTACGTGAAATCTCAATATCTCAGCTCTGAAGGTCTAGAGCCTCCATTTTTGCACTCAGATCTAAGTCCCATGGCCCTCTATCAGAATCCAGAGTTTCAAGAAAATCAAAATTTTGACCCGAAAAAAAAACGACAGTGGTACCCCTTGATTTTTTTTCGGGTCAAAATTTTGATTTTCTTGAAACTCTGGATTCTGATAGAGGGCCATGGGACTTAGATCTGAGTGCAAAAATGGAGGCTCTAGACCCTTCCAGAGCTGAGATATTTAGATATTTATAATGGCATACAGAGCTGAGATATTGAGATATTTACAATGGCATAAATGCTACGTGAGATCTCAATATCTCAGCTCTGGAAGGTCTGAGCCTCCATTTTTGCACTCAGATCTAAGTCCCATGGCCCTCTATCAGAATCCAAGTTTTCAAGAAAATCAAAATTTTGACCCGAAAAAAAAACGTAAGGGGTACCACTGTCGTTTTTTTTTCGGGGTCAGAAATTTTGATTTTCTTGAAACTCTGGATTCTGATAGAGGGCCATGGGACTTAAATCTGAGTGCAAAAATGGAGGCTCTAGACCCTTCCAGAGCTGAGATATTTAGATATTTATAATGGCATACAGAGCTGAGATATTAGAGATATTTACAATGGCATAAATGCTACGTGAAATCTCAATATCTCAGCTCTGGAAGGTACTAGAGCCTCCATTTTTGCACTCAGATCTAAGTCACATGGCCCTCTATCAGAATCCAGAGTTTCAAGAAAATCAAAATTTTGACCCGAAAAAAAAAACGTAAGGGGTACCACTGTCGTTTTTTTTCGGGTCAAAATTTTTGATTTTCTTGAAAACTCTGAATTCTGATAGAGGGCCATGTGACTTGATCTAAGTGCAAAAATGAAGGCTCTAGACCCTTCCAGAGCTGAGAGATATTGAGATTTCACGTAGCATTTATGCCATTGTAAATATCTCAATATCTTAGCTCTGTATGCCATTATAAATATCTACAATATCTCAGCTCTGGAAGGGTCTAGAGCCTTCATTTTTGCACTCAGATCTAAGTCCCACTGGCCCTCTATCAGAATCCAGAGTCTCAAGAAATCAAAATTCCTACACAGGAAAAAAAAAAAGCGACAGTGGACCCCTTACTTGCTTTTTTCGGGTCAAATGTCGGACATTTGACCCGAAAAATGCAAGTAAGGGGTCCACTGTCGCTTTTTTTTTTTCCTGTGTAGGATTTTTGATTTCTTGAGACTCTGGATTCTGATAGAGGGCCAGTGGGACTTAGATCTGAGTGCCAAAAATGAGAGCTCTGCACCCTTCGCAGAGCTGAGATATTTGAGATATTTATAATGGCATACAGAGCAAAGATATTGAGATATTTACAATGGCATAAATGCTACGTGAAATCTCAATATCTCAGCTCTGGAAGGGTCTAGAGCCTTCCATTTTTGCACTCAGATATTAGTCACATGGCCCTCTATTGAGAATTGCAGAGTCTTTCAAGAAAATCAAAATTTTGACCCGAAAAAAAACGACAGTGGTACCCCTTACTTTTTTTTTTCGGGTCAGAAATTTTGATTTTCTTGAAACTCTGGATTCTGATACAGAGGCCATGGGACTTAGATCTGAGTGCAAAAATGGAGGCTCTAGTACCCTTCAGAGCTGAGATGTTGAATTCACGTAGCATTTATGCCTATTGGAAATATTCTCACACCTCAGCTCTGTATGCCATTATAAATATCTAAATATCTTAGCTCTGAAAGGTCTCGAGCCTCCATTTTTGCACTCAGATCTAAGTCCCATGGCCCTCTATCAGAATCCAGAGTTTCAAGAAAATCAAAATTCCGACCTCAAAAAAAAGCGACAGTGGTACCCTTACGTTTTCGGGGGTCGAGAATTTAGATTTTCTTGAAACTCTGGATTCTGAATAGAGGGCCAAGGGAGCTAGAATCTGAGTGGAATGAGCTCTGAGCCCTTCCCAGAGCTGAGTATTGAGAATCTCACGCAGCATTTTATGCCCATTGTAAATATCTCAATATCTCAGCTCTGTATGCCATTATAAATATCTAAATATCTCAGCTCTGGAAGGGTCTAGAGCCTCCATTTTTGCACTCAGATCTAAGTCCCATGGCCCTCTATCAGAATCCAGAGTTTCAAGAAAATCAAAATTTTGACCCGAAAAAAAAACGTAAGGGGTACCACTGTACGTTTTTTTTCGGGTCAAAATTTTGATTTTCTTGAAACTCTGGATTCTGATAGAGGGCCATGGGACTTAGATCTGAGTGCAAAAATGGAGGCTCTAGACCCTTCCAGAGCTGAGATATTGAGATTTCACGTAGCATTTATGCCATTGTAAATATCTCAATATCTCAGCTCTGTATGCCATTATAAATATCTAAATATCTCAGCTCTGGAAGGGTCTAGAGCCTCCATTTTTGCACTCAGATCTAAGTCCCATGGCCCTCTATCAGAATCCAGAGTTTCAAGAAAATCAAAATTTTGACCCGGAAAAAAAAAACGACAGTGGTACCCCTTACGTTTTTTTTTCGGGGTCAAAATTTTGATTTTCTTGAAACTCTGGATTCTGATAGAGGGCCATGTGACTTAGATCTGAGTGCAAAAATGGAGGCTCTAGACCCTTCCAGAGCTGAGATATTGAGATTTCACGTAGCATTTATGCCATTGTAAATATCTCAATATCTCAGCTCTGTATGCCATTATAAATATCTAAATATCTCAGCTCTGGAAGGGTCTAGAGCCTCCATTTTTGCACTCAGATCTAAGTCCCATGGCCCTCTATCAGAATCCAGAGTTTCAAGAAAATCAAAATTTTGACCCGAAAAAAAAACGACAGTGGTACCCCTTACGTTTTTTTTTCGGGTCAAAATTTTGATTTTCTTGAAACTCTGGATTCTGATAGAGGGCCATGGGACTTAGATCTGAGTGCAGAAAATGGAGGCTCTAGACCCTTCCAGAGCTGAGATATTTAGATATTTATAATGGCATACAGAGCTGAGATATTGAGATATTTACAATGGCATAAATGCTACAGTGAGATCTCAATATCTCAGCTCTGGAAGGGTCTAGAGCCTCCATTTTTGCACTCAGATCTAAGTCCAATGGCCCTCTATCAGAATCCAGAGTTTTCAAGAAAATCTAAATTTTGACCCGAAAAAAAAAAAACGTAAGGGGTACCACTGTCGTTTTTTTTTTTGGGTCAAAGTTTCGATTTTCTTGAAACTCTGGATTACTGATAGAGGGCCATGTGACTTAGATCTGAGTGCAAAAATGGAGGCTCTAGACCCTTCCAGAGCTGAGATATTGAGATCTCACGTAGCATTTATGCCATTGTAAATATCTCAAAATCTCAGCTCTGTATGCCATTATAAATATCTAAATATCTCAGCTCTGTATGCCATTATAAATATCTAAATATCTCAGCTCTGGAAGGGTCTAGAGCCTCCATTTTTGCACTCAGATCTAAGTCCCATGGCCCTCTATCAGAATCCAGAGTTTCAAGAAAATCAAAATTTTGACCCAAAAAAAAACGACAGTGGTACCCCTTGATTTTTTTTCGGGTCAAAATTTTAATTTTCTTGAAACTCTGGATTCTGATAGAGGGCCATGGGACTTAGATCTGAGTGCAAAAATGGAGGCTCTAGACCCTTCCAGAGCTGAGATATTTAGATATTTATAATGGCATACAGAGCTGAGATATTGAGATATTTACAATGGCATAAATGCTACATGAGATCTCAATATCTCAGCTCTGGAAGGGTCTAGAGCCTCAATTTTAGCACTCAGATCTAAGTCCCATGGCCCTCTATCAGAATCCAGAGTTTCAAGAAAATCAAAATTTTGACCCAAAAAAAAAAACGTAAGGGGTACCACTGTCGTTTTTTTTTTCGGGTCAAAATTTTGATTTTCTTGAAACTCTGGATTCTGATAGAGGGCCATGGGACTTAGATCTGAGTGCAAAAATGGAGGCTCTAGACCCTTCCAGAGCTGAGATATTGAGATTTCACGTAGCATTTATGCCATTGTCAATATCTCAATATCTCAGCTCTGTATGCCATTATAAATATCTAAATATCTCAGCTCTGGAAGGGTCTTAGAGCCTCCATTTTGCACTCAGATCTAAGTCCCATGGCCCTCTATCAGAATCCAGAGTTTCAAGAAAATCAAAAATTTTGACCCGAAAAAAAAACGTAAGGGGTACCACTGTCGTTTTTTTTTTTCGGGTCAAAATTTTGATTTTCTTGAAACTCTGGATTCTGATAGAGGGCCATGGGACTTAGATCTGAGTGCAAAAATGGAGGCTCTAGACCCTTCCAGAGCTGAGATATTGAGATCTCACGTAGCATTTATGCCATTGTAAATATCTCAATATCTCAGCTCTGTATGACATTATAAATATCTAAATATCTCAGCTCTGGAAGGGTCTAGAGCCTCCATTTTTGCACTCAGATATAAGTCACATGGCCCTCTATCAGAATCCAGAGTTTCAAGAAAATCAAAATTTTGAGCCCAAAAAAAAAAACGTAAGGGGTACCACTGTCGTTTTTTTTTCGGGTTAAAATTTTGATTTTCTTTGAAACTCTGGATTCTGATAGAGGGCCATGTGACTTAGATCTAAGTGCAAAAATGGAGGCTCTAGACCCTTCCAGAGCTGAGATATTGAGATTTCACGTAGCATTTATGCCATTGTAAATATCTCAATATCTCAGCTCTGTATGCCATTATAAATATCTAAATATCTCAGCTCTGGAAGGGTCTAGAGCCTCCATTTTTGCACTCAGATCTAAGTCCCATGGCCCTCTATCAGAATCCAGAGTTTCAAGAAAATCAAAATTTTGACCCGAAAAAAAAACGTACAGGGGTACCACTGTCGTTTTTTTTTCGGGTCAAAATTTTGATTTTCTTGAAACTCTGGATTCTGATAGAGGGCCATGTGACTTAGATCTGAGTGCAAAAATGGAGGCTCTAGACCCTTCCAGAGCTGAGATATTGAGATTTCACGTAGCATTTATGCCATTGTAAATATCTCAATATCTCAGCTCTGTATGCCATTATAAATATCTAAATATCTCAGCTCTGGAAGGGTCTAGAGCCTCCATTTTTTGCACTCAGATCTAAGTCCCATGGCCCTCTATCAGAATCCAGAGTTTCAAGAAAATCAAAATTTTGACCCGAAAAAAAAAACGTAAGGGGTACCACTGTCGTTTTTTTTCGAGGTCAGAAATTTTGATTTTCTTGAAACTCTGGATTCTGATAGAGGGCCATGTGACTTAGATCTGAGTGCAAAAATGGAGGCTCTAGACCCTTCCAGAGCTGAGATATTGAGATTTCACGTAGCATTTATGCCATTGTAAATATCTCAATATCTCAGCTCTCTATGCCATTATAAATATCTAAATATCTCAGCTCTGGAAGGGTCTAGAGCCTCCATTTTTGCACTCAGATCTAAGTCCCATGGCCCTCTATAGGAATCCAGAGTTTCAAGAAAATCAAAATTTTGACCCGAAAAAAAAAAACGTAAGGGGTACCACTGTCGTTTTTTTTTCGGGTCAAAATTTTGATTTTCTTGAAACTCTGGATTCTGATAGAGGGCCATGGGACTTAGATCTGAGTGCAAAAATGGAGGCTCTAGACCCTTCCAGAGCTGAGATATTGAGATCTCACGTAGCATTTATGCCATTGTAAATATCTCAATATCTCAGCTCTGTATGCCATTATAAATATCTAAATATCTCAGCTCTGGAAGGGTCTAGAGCCTCCATTTTTGCACTCAGATCTAAGTCCCATGGCCCTCTATCAGAATCCAGAGTTTCAAGAAAATCAAAATTTTGACCCGAAAAAAAAAAACGTAAGGGGTACCACTGTCGTTTTTTTTCGGGTCAGAAATTTTGATTTTCTTGAAACTCTGGATTCTGATAGAGGGCCATGTGACTTAGATCTGAGTGCAAAAATGGAGGCTCTAGACCCTTCCAGAGCTGAGATATTGAGATTTCACGTAGCATTTATGCCATTGTAAATATCTCAATATCTCAGCTCTGTATGCCATTATAAATATCTAAATATCTCAGCTCTGGAAGGGTCTAGAGCCTCCATTTTTGCACTCAGATCTAAGTCCCATGGCCCTCTATCAGAATCCAGAGTTTTCAAGAAAATCAAAATTTTGACCCAAAAAAAAAACGTAAGGGGTACCACTGTCGTTTTTTTTTTCGGGTCAAAATTTTGATTTTCTTGAAACTCTGAATTCTGATAGAGGGCCATGTGACTTAGATCTGAGTGCAAAAATGGAGGCTCTAGACCCTTCCAGAGCTGAGATATTGAGATCTCACGTAGCATTTATGCCATTGTAAATATCTCAATATACTCAGCTCTGTATGCCATTATAAATATCTAAATATCTCAGCTCTGGAAGGGTCTAGAGCCTCCATTTTTGCACTCAGATCTAAGTCCCATGGCCCTCTATCAGAATCCAGAGTTTCAAGAAAATCAAAATTTTGACCCGAAAAAAAAAAACGTAAGGGGTACCACTGTCGTTTTTTTTTTCGGGTCAGAATTTTGATTTTCTTGAAACTCTGGATTCTGATAGAGGGCCATGTGACTTAAATCTGAGTGCAAAAATGGAGGCTCTAGACCCTTCCAGAGCTGAGATATTGAGATTTCACGTAGCATTTATGCCATTGTAAATATCTCAAATATCTCAGCTCTGTATGCCATTATAAATATCTAAATATCTCAGCTCTGGAAGGGTCTAGAGCCTCCATTTTTGCACTCAGATCTAAGTCCCATGGCCCTCTATCAGAATCCAGAGTTTCAAGAAAATCAAAATTTTGACCCGAAAAAAAAACGTAAGGGGTACCACTGTCGTTTTTTTTTTAGGGTGGAATTTTGATTTTCTTGAAACTCTGGATTCTAAATAGAGGGCCATGTGACTTAGATCTGAGTGCAAAAATGGAGGCTCTAGACCCTTCCAGAGCTGAGATATTGAGATTCTCACGTAGCATTTATGCCATTGTAAATATCTCAATATCTCAGCTCTGTATGCCATTATAAATATCTAAATATCTAGCTCTGGAAGGGTCTAGAGCCTCCATTTTTGCACTCAGATCTAAGTCCCATGGCCCTCTATCAGAATCCAGAGTTTCAAGAAAATCAAAATTTTGACCCGAAAAAAAAAACGACAGTGGTACCCCTTGGTTTTTTTTTCGGGTCAAAATTTTGATTTTCTTGAAACTCTGGATTCTGAATAGAGGGCCATGTGACTTAGATCTAATAACTCCAGAGAAGCTGA
>JAQIUQ010007486.1:0-97500 GCA_030378365.1 Hybognathus amarus
AGTAAATTGACTTAGGATGGTCTTTTACTGTCATTAGTGAATATTGTAGAATAATTACACACTAAGTAATACAGGTTTGCATGGCCCCAGAAAATTTCTGCTGTTGTTTACAAATAAGAGCCATTCATGATTCTAATGAAGTGAGGAATCAAAATGCAAAGACAACTGCAGTCAAAATACAGAACTTTTATTTTAAACAACACAATTAGAACAACTTGGAATACTTTTGCTAGTTCAAGTACAAATCCAGGAACATTACGTGCATTCAAATAAATATAAAAGGAAATCTTGTCTTGCATTGCTTTTGAGGTCTATTAAAGAAATTAAAACAAAATTATGCAACTTGCATTAGTTATTCCTTCAAAAGTATTGCTTCTAAACCAGAACAAACATAAAATAAATATAAAGTGCTAACTTACTTGGCACACAGGATTATCCTGTATAATGGAAACAATATTTGGTCTCGACTTTCTCTCAGCTTTCCCGTGTTACATGCTGATGTGGAGGGCGTGAAATCCGCGGCTGAATGTTAATTTAATACATTCTTGATATTCCAAGACATGTTTGCGGCTAAGGCGCTGGAGCAAATTGCTTGTGTTGCCGGGTCATTCTCCCCAGCGGAGAATTTTAGCCCGACAGCACTTACATAAAATGGTTGTTTGGTCGACGTCGGATTTTTGGAAAACAAAAAACCTCCAAACAACATACCCGGCTCCTCTTTTTGGCACAAGTTCTTCTTCGGTGTCATCACTGTCATGTTGTACTAATTCTTCAGCATCCATCGTCCATGTAACGTAACAGAGCGCTGCTGTTTGTTTACCCTCGTCGGTGCTCAGTAGTGCAACGGGTAAAGGGTCCGTCTGAAACAGTGTCGCGCACTCTATGGTCGCGCAGCGTCAACGGTCGTTCCGAACGTCGTGTAATTAAACCGGTATGGCGGTTTATTCAAAATCAAAATCGTGACGAAAATATAAACCGGTTTTTGGTTCTGAACGGTTTACCGCCCAGCACGTAACGAAGAAGTGACATTGGGATGGGACAAACACCCAAATTAGCTTCGGTTAAACATGTATATGATAATTTGGGTAAATGTGTAAGGTTTATGCCTATTTTTCCCACCGCCATGGACACAACAATGACTTCCTCTCGTGTTTTTAATAGTTTTCCTTATACAATGTATCATTTGCAAAGTAAAAATGCATCTGTGAATCAGCATCTGTGAAGAGAATCATCTCACAGTTTATGCGCATTGTTCACACTCTGTATTATAGCCAAGCTTGCGTGCTTAAAATAGCTTTAGACTAGGTTTTTCTGGTCAGTGGCGCAATTGTTTTTTGGAACTGCAAAAGTAGCACCAGGGATTACTTTGCGCCGAAACACATCTCTCCTTTTCCCAGCCAACCCGCCCAGGGAGCCCCAGCAGAGATTTCCTAGTTTACCGACGTGCGTCTGTGGAGGGAAAAGTTTCTAGGCAGTACAAAATAGGAATGATAAATGCGTCATTTACAAAGTCATTTGCGCAGGGTGCAAGATAGGACCCATAATGTCTTTGCAATATTTAGAGTATCCAGTCTGAAATGTTAAAATTGTATTAATGTGCACCCAACAGAGATCATCAACCAAATGAATGACACTAATTTCTCTTATGTAGCAAGAATTTGCATTTCATTAGCAGTGTTTGACCAATCTTATCTCCTCAACGGATGTGTTGTGAATATCTATGCTGTTCTTTAATAGCATTCCCCCACCGCTAGTGCATTTTAACCCGAGCTTCTACCCTGGAAGAGAGCTAGTGTGTGCCTAACAACCGTACAGCCTGTGGGAAGACTTCTAACAGAGCAGTGACCTGGAAAGAAAACCATTGCCGCTGACTGTTTGGCCATCGATTGCCCTGATGCAGGTACCGGCTCGCGGGGCTCCTGGAGAGTACCAGCAGAAGAACATCCACAGCCCTGAGATCAACTACTGCCTGATCACAGAGCTCATCATCTGGACCCAGTATGAGATTCAGGGTGGCCGCCACACCGGGCAGGCCTGCGGCGTCTTCAGTCAGCCTGTCACTGAGTACACACTGCAGGGAGGTGAGACCTTGTTCCTCTCTTCACACTCTGTTTTTTTCATTGCCTAACAGTTGCTGCTTCTATCAGCCTTCCGTGTTTTCATCTATTCCTTTTCATCAGCGGTGGCAGGAAGCATACTGGTTTGAACCGGTTGATGTGATATTTGTTCACGTGCCCCGCTGAGGTCATCTTAGCCTCTACGTAGACGCCACATTTATTTTAGAGCCCTCTTCAAGGCAGCTGACTTCCATGCGAATCTCTCTTCTAAACAATTATGTCAATTCATCTCACGAGGGGCGCTTTTCGCTTCAGATGAAGAAGAATCCATCTCAGGAAATTCAGTTTTTATTTGGACATTTGGATGATTATCCAAGGAGCGGTAAGTGAGATCGACTCGGCTTTCTTAAAAGCTTCATCCGTCTGTAATTATTTTAATAGACATTTTAGAAAACAGAGTCTGTCACACAGTTGAATGGTATTGACGCAGCTCCGCCAAAACCACTCACAATTAGCAACCTCTGACGCAACATCACTGATCCTTAGTTCAGTTGTTTTTATGAATACTAAAATAGGGCTGTCAATTTAAACATGGTCATTTTGGGCATTTAATTATTTGCATAAGTCAATCACATTTGATCATGTCTGCTGTACACCACAGGGCTTGACATTAACTTTTTGAGGCACTTGTCCTTCGGACAAGTAAATTTATGTTTCACTTGTCCATGCACAAAAGTCACTTGTCCGGGTAAGATTTATAATTTTATCTAGGGCTGCACGATTTGGGGAAAATGTCATATTGCGATTATTGGGGTCAATATTGCGGTTGTGATATGCGATTGCGATATAATAAACAAATAGTTTCATGAGTCAACTTGTTTGGTTCTAAACCAAATGCACACACAGATTAGTGATAATTCTGAAATTAGCAATAACAACTAAATGATTGATAACACCTATAATGATCAATAAGCCATTGATGTCTGGATAAAACAGGTCTAACAGGTTGGACATATACAGAAATTGAATAAAGTTATCAAACAGTCATAAATTATAAATTATATATAGACTACTCCTTATTAAAGCTACACAAGTTCTTTAGTCAAGAGAACGGTTTAGTATGACAGAACGCTTTATTGGTAGCTGGCCCTTTAAGAGCAGCCGCTGTGGACAGAGACACGGATCTCACACGCGCCTCATTCTCTCACGAGTCACAACTCTTTATGTCCATCATAAGACTGCTCTTATGTTATGAAGATACTCGACAAATGACATTTTGGCTTAATTGTGTGTGTGTTGATGTTCGTTCAAGCGCGAAAGAGAACTTCTGGCGCGCGGTCTGTGCATGCGCATTATACTGGCGCGCGTCTTTCTGTGAGTCACATTCAGGACATTCACAGGCAGCGCGAAAAATGTGTTCGTTTCAAATCGGTAAAATTAAATCTGTAAAATAGACGTAACGAGTGGCACATAACGTGAAGTAACATGGCATTTTATTTTGTTTGAAATTTAACTTGTCCGGTCGGACAACTAATTTTCTCTTCTACTTGTCCTACAAAAAATCCACTTGTCCCGGACAAGCCTTAATGTCGAGCCCCTTATTAACAAGATATCACAGATGTGTGTACTTTAGATTAACTCAACTATAAAATGCATTGCTAAGGTTCGAATATCTAGGCTTATATTTAAAGGTACACTGTTAAATGTGTAACACATTGTCAAACATTGATAATAATAAGAAATGTTTCTTTAACAACAAATCATATTATAATGATATCTGAAGGATCAGTGCGACACTGAAGGATGGTGTAATGATTAGGGTTGGGTGCCAGTTTGAATTTGAATGATTCTGATTCCGATTCCTTGTTTCGATTCCGGTTCCTAACGATTCTTGATTTCAATTCTTTTAAGAGGAAGGGTCAGAAAAGTTTAGCTAGACTTGCTAACCAGACGGTCTTTCTGAAGGAAATACTCCTTCCTGTCAGCAAATACTCCTTCTGTCACAAATTTAGCATTTTGCTGAGATTTCGTATATTTTTAGAAAAGTGAAGCCACACTTGACAAACCGACGCTAAGTTCTCAGTGTTCAACTCGCACGGTTATACCAACACTTCCAGTCAACGCTTTCTTCGTTGGTGTTTTCAGCGATTTCTTTCTTCCGAATCGGCGGACTGTGAATATCGAAACTCAGAATCAAAATTTTAACTTTTGAACGATCCGGAAAACGAAAAGTTAGTCCCGGTTCCAACGATACTCGATTCTATACCCAACCCTAATAATGATGCTGAAAATTCAGCTTTGCATCACAGGAATGAATTACATAAAAACTATTATAAATAGAAAATAGTTAGAGGCTTCTTTTTAAAAATCTTTCTGACCCTCTAACTTTTGAATACTAATAAATATTGTGTCTAATAAATAATTTATTTGTCTGCAACGAAAAAAAATTATATATTTTTATATTATTAAATTACCTTTATTTTGGGCTGTTTTCGTGGCACATGTTGGTATCTAAACTTAATTTGATTAATTCAATTATTAAAATCAATTGATAGCTTTATAAACAACTCTAGGCCTACAGTGTTCAGTATGTGCCTTTTACCCACTGAGGAATCTGAGGTCGGGAAAAGTGCCTCAGAAGAGACGCCGCTGCATAATGAATATGTTTACACTGCTTTAAGGAGGACTATGATTGGCAGGCTTTTGAAAGATAGTCTTTTGATTCAAAATAAGTCAAAGCTTGACAGGCAACCTGAAAAGATCAGCCGCAGAAAAAAAACCACGATATCTTTCACCAGACATCTCATTGAATATGCTTTTTGTATGAATCCCAGAGGTTTTATGAATGTACACATCCAATTCCACAAAAAAAAACATTTGAAAGTCTAAAATTCTGTTTTATGTGTGTTGTACAAGTACATGCTTTTCAGTTGTATTATATACACCAACAAAGGTGTGCGTACAGAAAAACAAAATAAAAAGTATGGCAAACAATCAGGATTCTGGACTCTACTGTGATATAGTTTTGTTGTGTTTTGGCTTATATAAGAACTTGCTTTTCATTCAACTGCCGGCTCTCTCCATTCAGCCTTTTAGAAGGATACTGGATATATAATAGATTGTGAATGTATTTTTTCTTTCATGTATTGTGTCCATGTTGAAGCATCACCCTTCATAAAAGATCAGAAATGTCTCAGGCACATGTCAGGTGCACTGTGAAGATTGTAAAGTGAGCCACTTAATTTTCCTGAGGAATTTTAATAATGTTGCGAATTCTAACATCAGTCATTTAATGGTCACTTAGTTAGTTGATGCTCAGATGTTGTCTCTGCTGCATTTTTGCATAATGAAAATACAGTACAAAACTTTATAACCTCTGACCATTTTTGTTACTGTCACAAGCCATTTCCAGTTTTCTGATTAAATCATTACATAAACAGATTTCTTTGGACTTCAGTCTTACATTAATGCATTAGCCTTAACATTATATCATCTGCTGTTCACTCTCACTGTGTGTTTCTGTTCTCAAGGTTAAGTGTTCATTGCAGACCTACCGACGTACATCAGCGCAAATTTGATGTGCAAATAACCAATGCAAAATATGCAATGTGTTTATCTGCAGCTAATAAGGATCTTCACAGATAAAAAGTCAGATTTGGGGGCATTCAAATGCAGTGTAAACAATGTTTGTCAGATGTGTTTAGGTGGTGTTAGTCTTGCTTATTCAGCAGGGAAAACTTTGTTTGTGTGCTGTTTGACTCAAGATGATCGATCAGTATGTGGACGTACTGTAGCTAGGTACAGTTAATGGGAGTAAATTAAAATATGGAGAATATAAAAAAGAAGTGGTTGATTTTTACCATTATAGGGTTGTATAATAGGTCCTCTTTAATGTTAGATGCTACTTTAAGGCCTACTGAAAGCTTTCGCTGGAGAGGGTACTTCACCTGATCTTCCATTATAGATGTTAAGAGGACCCAAATAATCAAGTGAAATCACTTGGGAATCTAAAAGGTCAGCCAAGCTTGGAAAATGGTATGCTCTACCTTATCTTCTGGGGAAATGTGGAATACAAAGTTCTAGCATGAAACTCTAGATGGTGCAGGCTAATAGGTCATTTTACTCGCCTGTTCATAATCACATCATCTATAGGCACAGCTGATTGGTTCCTGCCGTATCAGTTGCTGCTCAACCTTTAAATGCTTGGGTAGTATTTGCCTTAGCAGTGCAGCTCGCTTCAGGAAGTCCTCCACCTTCCCAGCTCCACCTGTATAGATCTGCAAATGGATAATTCATGTTATATTTCAGGGTTGGGTCTCAATTTCAATTCAGCAGATTCTGATTTGAATTTGGGATTCCTTGTTTTTCGAATTCGCTTCCTAACAAATGCGCCGTAATTGACTCTTTTAGAGGCAGGGTCAAAAAAGTTTAGCTAACCTCGCTAACCAACGTCTTTCTCTAAAGGAAATACTCCTGGGTCACAAATTCTCCTTTGTTCACAAATTTGTCCGAAATTTAGTTTTGTTTGAGAAAAGTGGAAGCCACACTTTGGACCGCGACGTAAGCTACTTATGTTCAACTCACGCAGAGTTATGCCAACACTTCCGGTCAACGCTTCTTTGTTGGTGTTCTACAGCGCTTTCTTCTTACCGACTGTGAACGACTGTGAATCTGAGAATATAGGAGTAGAAATTTTTACTTTGGCAAATTCCAAAAAAAGCGAAAAGTTTCACCCACTTTATTTTTACAGGAGCGCCCCCGGAAACTCTGGATAGGTGTCTAACCATAGACTGTGAAAAAGAGTCGTAACATTCGGTATGTGCTTTCCTGTAGTGCCTACCAGCACCCTGAGGTGTGGAGGCCAAAGCGAGTGAAACTCAACCACCATTGAATTTCTTGGAATCCACCACCTCAGCAGTTCATCAATGACATCAGTGGAGGTTACAAGGTACACTCATTTCTCCTGTACTGGTCCCAGTCGGATTATTGAAAATATATGTTTTGTGTCCATGAGTGACACACACTGTGTTCTATTTAAATGACATTGGTGTCTGTCCCTCAGCTGATGGCATGGCCCGAACGGTCACCAGTGGATGTCTCGATCGTAACCATCACCCCTGATTATCATGGGACACCGTCACCTCGGCTTCATCAGCGGTACTGAGAGAGTCCACCTGGTACCTGGCAGTCAGTTCTGTGCTTCACCACACCAGGGCGGTCCCAGCCGTGCCCCCAAACTGGTTGCAAACTCATGAGGACAGTAAGTAATAGTCTGTTTCTTTGTCAGTCTATTTCCAGGACATAATAGTGTGTTTCTGTCTCTCACTGAATACTATTTCATACAATTGGTGCTCAGAAACGAATTGATTGAATTCACATAAAATAAGACATTTTCTGTGCTGTTTGACACAAAATGCACAAAAATAAATAAATAAAATGTTGTAGATTTACACTACCGGTTCAAAAGTTTAAGATTCGGTAAGATTTTTGTATGTTTTTAAAAGAAGTCTCTTCTGCTCACCAAGGCTGCAATTTTTTGATAAAAATACACAAAAAACACAGTAATATTGTGAAATATTATGACCATTTAAAATGACTTTTTGTATGTTAATATATATTAAAATGTAATTTATTCCTCTGAATTTTCAGGCATCATTACTCCAGTCTTCAGTGTCACATGATCCTTCACAAATCACTCTAATATGATGATTTTATGCTCCAAAAACATGTATGATTATTATCCATGTTGAAAACAGTTTTTTACATTTTTATTTCAGGATTCTTTGATGAATAGAAAGTTCAAAAGAACAGCTTTTATCTGAAATGGAAAGCTTTTGTTACATTAAACACTACCCTTTAAAAAGTTTGGGGTCAGTAAGAATTTGTATTTATTTTTGGGGAAATAAATAAGAAATCAATACTTCTATTCATCAAGGATGAGTTACATTGATCAAAAGTTACAGTAAAGACATTTATAATGTTAGAAAAGATTCTAATTAAATAAATGCTGTTCTTTGAACTTTCTATTCATAAAGAATCCTGGAATAAAAATGTATAATATAATATATAATAATGGAAGAATATGTAAAAGTATGGTATTTGGGGTAAAAGGCACAATAATTAACATGATAATAAATAACTGGCTGACTTTTCCATTTGTTGACACATTTCAGATTCAGAATATCATATGCTATTGCAGGAATCTCTTTAATCATAATTTTCATTGAGGCGTCAAGATAATTCAGTTAAACAAAATAGTTCTGAACAAAATATTTACTTTAATTACTGAGAAAGCCAAACCACAGAAAAATGTTCTTCATTTGGCAGGAAATACTTTATTAAATTAAGTTTTTGGCCTTTACATCAGCATTGTGACCAGTGTTCTTTCTCTGAAACTCTGTCTGTGGGATAGTTGGGGATAAAAAAATACCAAATTACATTAATTAATTAAAGAAATGCTCAAACTTAAGCACAAATACTGCTCTTTGGGTCAAGCCGGTATGATTATATCAGTGTCTTTAGGCATCTGTGACACTGCAAGTGAGAAACTAGATTACAAGAGAAATGTTACTGGGGAAAAATAAACATGGAAAGAGAAACAATGTTTGTGTGCATGTCAGTTTTAATTACATCAGATGTGATCATATGCTTATTATAAAGGGACTAAATAAAAGCGTATTTGTTAAATATGTTTCACGGATTGGTTTATGTGGATTAATCTATGATCAGCTCAATTAGCCTACAATAGACAAAGAGCTTGTTTCAGAAACAAAAGGAGGTCTACAAGCCGGGAAATGTCTTCGTGCTTAGTTCCCAGGCCCTGTTCGGTCGCTTGAGCTTTACAAGAGGTGTTGGATATGTCTCTGAGAGTGAGCTGGGAGGAAACCTGTGATAAGAACAGCATCATGTGCTCGAGTAAGTGTTTTGACCTTTTTCAGTCGCCTTATCTGATACGAATACTCAAAAAAAAAAAGAAAAGACAGGAACATTTTGCAGCAAATAAATCTGAATGGATTTGTTAGCCCAGCCCGAATGATGAGTTGTTTATTAGCATCTTCCTGTTCAATGGAATCTGATATCTGCCCCCTCTGTTTAAATGCAGCTGAACGTTGTCTTGGATAGAGCAGGTGAGCCCGTCAAGGAGCTGAATTTCATTTGGCAACTCTTGGATGTTCCTATGGCTTCATTAATGGATACACTTCTATTTAACACTTTCATTGAGCTTTTTGCACAAAAAGCAGTTATGGCATCGTCGTTGTTTGCGATTCAGTCGACAAAAACAATTTTGCTCCCTGTTGCACAGCTGTAAAGGATGCTCTTGTGATTTTCTGTGTGTGTGTTTGTCTCTGCATGACTCTCTGTGTGTAGAAGCTGATACAAATGTTTTAGCATTCAGGGGTGCTATTTATCCATGTTAGTCATTTCCACCAGGAACGTAAAGCACAAACAGATCAAAAGGAAAAAAAAAAGTGTTGACCGTGAATGAAAAGACCTGTATGAGTTGACCTTCAAGCATTTGACAAGACATGATCTCACAAAACATGTTAGCAGAACGAATTGAAGGGCATAGTATAAGCAAAATATAAGAAAGAAATAAGAAATACGATTTGCTTTAAAAAGGTGTTTTTTTACATTTTTTGCATTTATCTAAGAAGAACTAGCACATTACTTACAGATATGCATTAAAGCCACACTGTGTAACTCTTTCAGTTTATTCTTAGCTAAAAACACTTAGTTCTTTCAAAAATATATGTGCTCATTAATGTATATTTACTTCATTCAAGTAATAAAGTATTCTCGTAGCAGTAATATGCCATTGAAAATACATACGGGTAAGGGGTTCTAATGTAGGTCGCATGTTGCCCCTCCATCTCTGAAAGTACATTAGCCAAAGAGGGACATACCGTTGGTTCAGGAGGGACTGAAGCTTCGCGTTTACATTTGAGGTAACACTCATGGGCGAGGTCGGAACTGGAAGCCATGTTAATACTCTGGGCTACGTTGGCCACCGTAGGAGTTAAAGCAAAAATTGGAATTGAGAGGAACAGAAACTAATATTCACTGGATCATCATATGCCTTTCACCATTAAAAGGGGGTAAAAATCACACAGTGTAGCTTTAAAGTAATGCAAAAAAATGGGATGAAATAGAGATATGAAAATGTATTTTTACATTTTTAAATTCAAAGTTTTTGGCTTTCTTTTATATCTTTTTTTATTTATTTATTTATTTATTTATTTTTAATGAATAACTTTGTTATTTGGGAAGGATGCATTAAATTGATCAAACATAACTGTAAAGTTATTTCAAGTCATTCTGTTTTAGAAAACAAATCATCAATTAAAGGGTTGACCCAAAAATCTAAATGATGGAGGGGAGAACTTAAATAAAAGTTAACCTTAGGTCTAATTACACATTGGTACCTAGTCGACGTTCTCTGAGATTTGTTTTCATGATAATCAAATGCACAAAGAGTTTTATCTCTGAAAACTGTTTAGCATCCAGTATATGCTAGGATATGGGGGCATGTGAGTAGTAAAGAGAAAATGATAGTAATACCACTAACAAGGCTCAGAAATATTCACCCACGCTAACACAGTAATATAATCAGGGTCCATACATGCAAACTCAAGCATAAGAACTTTATATGAGTACAGACCATTTAATACAAGAAAGATATTTTATAAAGACAGTTCACTTTGTGTATATGATTAATGTACACTGTCATTTTCTATATAAATACATTTGTTTTATTTTTTTTTGACCAGGACAACAGACATTTTCTAAGCATCACTGGGGAGGTTTCAATAATGTGGGGAAAGAACTAGATCTGGACTAAAGAGACAGCAGAAGATTGATACTAGACATAGATTAAGCCGATCGAGTCTGCAATCGGCTCTGAATGTTGATTGAAAGAATAGGAGACGAATGAGATGAGACATACATTAGACTAAATAGCTCCTGTCTATATCAGATGTACACAGCATTGTTGCTCTTTGAATGTTGCCTATGCCTGTTCACAAGCGGCCTCTCCCAGCGTAAAGCTTGATTTATGAGCACCTCAATGAAAAAGGACATTCAGCGATTGGAAACACGTGCTGACTCTGGGAGAAAATACTCCCAATAAACAGCAAATTACATAGGATCTCTGATGGCTATTAGTCTCAGTTAGATCCAGGTTGGGGGCAGGCCCAGGGTCTAGACAACTCACTACAGAAGTTCCCCAATTCACCCACCTTATTTGTTAAAGAGATGCTTATTTCAAGTTCAAGACCTCAGAAAAATTACTCAGTTGTCATCCCAGGTTGGAATTGGGTGATGTGCCAATTGACCCGATTCCCATAGGTTTTGAGCCATAAAGTGTGTAAAACTCAAATAAACTTTGAGTTTTAATCAATTGATGGTGTTTTGCAGGATACCTGGTGTCCTGGGGAGGTGCAGGGAAGAGCCAATCACGAGTGGCGCGCACCTTGGCCAATGCCACTCTGGACTACAAGGTCACCGGCCTGACATCCCTCACCACGTACACTCTGGAAGTGGCAGCTATGACGGAGGCGGGAGTTGGAACTGTAACTTCCTCAACCATATCTTCGGAGAGTGCCACAGGTCTTTCGTAGCTCTTTAACATAGACAATTAAAAATAACCTGAATTAAAGGAACTACTCTTCCTTATGTATAGATGCATATTGTACACAAGCAATATAAGAATGAATGATGATCTTTTGAGTTGGCCTTTTCTGCTCAGAAACTGCGAAGTTGTTGCCCATGCACTGCCATTAATCAAATGTGGCACTGAAGGAGAATATTCAGTTCGAACCAGCTTTAAGGCAGACTTTCTCTTCGCTCACTGAAAGAAGGCAAATGCTGAACTCTGGCAAACGCCAAGCCAAAACCATAATGCCTGCTGATAAATTGCGTATTGTGAGACATCAGGGAAACAGACGTCTACACGTCAGCAGTGGGGATTTCGGGCAGATGCAGACTATCATCTGTTATTTGATTTAATTCCAGTGTAATTTCATCAAAGGTTTCTCGACCCAAATGAGACTTTATCTCTGCGCTTCGAAAGAATTTCGGCAAGAAAAATCTCTCTTTGACTCCAGTCCCTTGTCTAATAGGGATGGCACGGTTTCACAAAAACCCCACGGTTCAGTTTGTACCGTTCTTTTTGTCTTTTAAATCTTTAACACTCCAGAAATGTACTTCAGCATATGTGATATGCAGTGGTGGAATGCCAGCGAATGTACAAATACTTTGTTACTTTACTTAAGATAAATTTTTCACGTATCTTTACTTTACTTAAGTAGAATAATTAGTGCATACTTTTTACTTTTAACTCCGTTACATTTTGCAGCAATTATTATACTTTCTATTCCACTACATTTCTACAACTTCTGTTACATTTTCATTACATTTTCTGATCAGTTTTTCCCCTGCCAAAATGTAATCTGACGGTCTGTCCATTGCACGTTGTCTCACCAGTGACGTTTGGTTGCCATTGGGTGTATAGACCCAGTCACACTCAATGCGTCTCGTGCAATTTATCAGTGCAATTTATCACGCGAAAATTTGTTTTTACGTGCATAGGAAACGCATCGTGTGTAATATACGTTTGGTTAGGATTCTGGCAAGTCAAGAGGTTCAAGAAAATAAATTATGCAAGTACTTTTACTTTTAATACTTAAAGTATATTTAAAATCAGGTACTTTTTACTTAAGTATGGTTGTCATTGCGTTACTTCTTTTTTTTTCTAAAGTAAATATTTATCTAGTTATTTGTACTTTTACTTAAGTACTGAGATTCAGTACTTCCTCCACCACTGATGATATATAGCTTAATTATCCACAATTTAGGATGCAGTATTAAAAAAAAAAGTTATATCATGCAATCATGCACAAACTGAATTTGTCTTTGACTTTAAGCCCATTATTGAGACCAGTCTTAGAGGAAAGTTAGGTGATTTTGATACAGCAAGAGAGAAGACATTGATGACTTGCTTTTTGTTTATTTGGCAAAAAAAGGAGAATGTGGATCACTATCTCTACAGGAACTTGTGTGCATTTTTAGCACACAAAGATTGAAATTAAAGGAGAACTCCGGCACAAAATGAACCTTTGGTCTAATAAAACATTCGGTAACCTAGTTCGACCGTTCTCTGAGATTTGTTTTCATCATAATCGAATGTAAAGAGTTTTATCTCTAAAAACTGTTTAGCGTATAACGCTCAGTACTGGGGGCATTTACTAAGTAAAAAGAAATCGCTAGTTTATACCACTAACAAGGCTCAAAATAGCCCCACATTAACACTATAACATAATGAGTGTCCATACATGCAAAACTGAAGCATTGAGAACTTTGTAAGTGTGCAGACCGTTTAATAAGAAGAATACTTTATAAAGACAGTTCACTTCGTGTATACAGACAGGAGCCATCTTAAAAAATAGTCTCGATAAGTCGATCCCGAACGCGCGTCATACAGTTTGCAGAAGTTTGCTGAACTTCATACAGTTCAGATCACTCTGCACGTCGTTCGTGGTTTGACTTGTCGTGACTGTTTTCCAAAGATGGCGCCGCCTGTGTACACGGAGTGAACTGTCTTTATAAAGTATCTTCTTATTATTTAAGTTGAACAAGCCTCATATGTTTGTCCACACACGTCTTATTTCACCTGAAAGTAAACACACTTCTGAGGTCACATACGGACACGAGGCTACATTGCGCGTGACACAATCCGAACCAAGATAAGCGAACCGAACCGAACGGAATTGCATGATTTTTTTCATGTACCGTGCCACTCCTATTGTCTTATTAAAAATTTTCTGGTCATGATTTTAGAAATATTGGGCGTTATTGACTCTAGAAGGCAGGCTTTTGGATGTTTTGTGTTTATTGATTGTTGTGATGTTCGGATGTTAACTAAACTTTTTTTTATTTGTTATTTGTTGTTATTTTTTGCCTTTAACACAGAACTTCCCGGGCCTCCATGCAAATCTGGTTATTTCCAAGATCAGTTCACGATCTGCTACGCTGAAGTTCCGTGCCAGGGGATGATGGGAAGCTACCATCTCCAAGTGGATTGTTGAGGGGCAGGTGGAGTAATATTTCAGTTCTTCTTTATCTGATCATTATCCGCCTACCATCACACTGGCCTGAAGCTGTACATCCTCACAGTACTCCCTGATGAGTCTTCACCACAAAGAAAAAGCATTTTACATGATAATGAAACATCCCTGCAGTGTTGAGCGAAGAACTTATGATGATTTGTGTAGGCTTCGTCTCCTGGTCTTTGCAATGTAAATTTCAGTTATTTTAACAGCTTGATAGATTAATCAGCTGGATTCAAGGTGGGACAATAAAGTAAAAAAAAAAACATCTACAATATTTTTATTTTTCTGTCAGTGTACACAGAATAATATTTTCGGCTGTTGTCTTATTTCTCACAAAAATTTAAAGAAAAAATCAATCAGTCAATTAGCAAGGTTCTTAAGAGATTCGAATGTGGAACAGTGCAGCAAAAAATAAAATAAAAAATAATATCTGTGCTATTTTTATTTTGTCAGATCAATACACTGAAAAACATTATGTATCAGATTTTCACACAAAAAAAATAAATAAAAAATAAAGTTGTTTTTAATTTGTTAGACAGTGTATGTGTAATGTTTAAGAAGATATAGAAAAAAATGTCACCTCAACATCAAATTTTCTCTAATCAGCTCATTGTTTCGTATGCATTTACAAGTTCTAGTTCTCTTATTGTTGTTATTCTTTTTACCTCTACTCTAGTTGTAAGCCTAATAACATCTGTTTATGGCGTGAACATTCAGTAGAGTTTAAGGGTTCAAAGTGGCATCCAGCTGTCATCACAGGGTTTTAAATACAGCCAGCATGCACTTCTACACACATACTCGATTCACTTCCACTCAGCACTTCCATTTCAACCTGAATAACAGCAAGTTCCAGTTGTGATTGCCCTCTATGGCTCAGAGATCTATTGAGAGCCCTTTCCACATCGCCTGCGACTTTAGCAAAAGTGATGACAGATTGAATCACATGACTGACTCCTAAGTTGTAATCGACGTCCACTCTCTAAACTTGATGGGGCCGAGCCAGGAGCTTGCAAAAGGAAGCCTCGGCTTTTCATGTGGTGGCACCTGAATTCCAGAGTTGATTGAGGCCAGGCTATCTGCCACTGCAGAAATCTGTCACCGAGCAAGAGAGAGCCACTGCTATGAAATACAACGCTGGTCTCCAGCATAAGGTGCCACGCGTCCAACATCTATCACGTTGGCATAAATGCTTACCGCATACTGTACACTCCACTGGTCATTGTAAATCTTCCTGAGTGCTGTGAGCTTTGATTGGTTTAGACTTGGCTTGCACATTGTGTTTGAATTGGGGCAGTGGCTGGCACAGTTCTGGACTCAATTGAAAAAGCTTTAACCTGCTCCGTTCTGCATTCCTGCTGAAGGCCCGTTCCCTACAAAACACTCTATGAGCCTTTGGCCTGTGATGTACCGGGTATAATGAAGTGCAGTGTGTGGAATTTTCTCCTCCTTCTTTCATTAACTTCACTACTTGGTTCTCAAAGGGGACTGAAAAATGGCTTTATTTAGATGTTTCAAATGCCATGGCAGATTAAATGTCCAGGTAGTCTCATGTAACCAGACTGTTGCCATAAAGGCTGGTCCACTTTTTATTCTGGTGGTCAAGACCAGCAAATATAGCTAACAGTTTTTTCAGAGAAAAAAACCCTGTTACCATCCACTAGAGTCTTTGAAATATTGAGATGGTTCTCACTGCAGAACATGAAAATACATAGTGAGGAGTCGGATCCAGATCCAACTCCTCCCACCTTACACATACCTAAACCTACCCATCTCCACCCCCTGATCCCTAAACCTACCCCTAAACCTACTCAGCTCCACCCCCTGATCCCTAAACCTACCCAGCTCCACCCCCTGATCCCTAAACCTACCCCTAAACCTACCCAGCTCCACCCCCGATCCCTAAACCTACCCAGCTCCACCCCCTGATCCCTGAACCCACCCCTAAACCTCTCGTGACTCCACCCCCTGATCCCTAAACCTACCCAGCTCCACCCCTGATCCCTGAACCTACCCCTAAACCTACCCAGCTCCACCCCTGGATCACTAAACGCACCCCTAAACCTACCCAGCTCCACCCACTGATCACTGAACCCACCCTAAACCTACCCAGTTCCACCCCCTGATCCCTGAACCCACCCTTAAACCTTCCCAGCTCCCCCCCCTGATCCCTGAACTCCACCCCTAAACCTACCCAGCTCCACCCCCGATCCCTAAACCCACCCTGAAACCTACCCAGCTCCACCCCTGATCCCTGAACCCCCCCCCCCCCTAAACCTACCCGCTCAACCCCCTGATCCCTAAACCTACCCAACTCCACCCCCTGATCCCTAAACCCACCCCTAAACCTATCCAGCTCCACCCCTGATCCCTGAAACCCACCCCTAAACCTTACCCAGCTCCACCCCTGATCCCTGAACCCCACCCCTAAACCTATACGTGCTCAACCCCCTGATCCCTAAACCTACACAACTCCACCCCCTGATCCCTAAACCCACCCCTAAACCTATCCGGCTTCACCCCCTGATCCCTAAACCCACTCCGCTCCACCCCCTGATCCCTAAACCTACCCAACTCCACCCCTCAGATCTGGATCAGATCTAGGGCTGTCAAAATTAAGCGTGTTAACACATCTGTGATGTCTGTAAATTAATGTTAATCAAAGAGCAAAAGACAACGAGAAAATCACGCACTACTCTTTACTGAATAACTTTGTACCTTTAATAAGGATTCATCTTTTTTTAATTATAATTAAAAAGGGGGGGGGGTCATTATATTTAGGGATAATTGGTGTTGTTGCCACAGACTGTTATAGCAGTGTTCTCTGTATTCAGGTGGGCAGTGTCGGTGATGAGGAAGATTGGAAGGTGTTGTATGAGAAAGAGAATGACCCTGAAGCTCAGATGCTGGAGGTGCCCAATCTCACACCGTTCACACACTACAGGTCAGTGGTGTTCTCTACAAACACACATTAGGTGCATTGAGACCGCAGATGCCATGTAAATAGCATTTTCATTTGCTTTAATCTGAATAAATACACATTTTAAATGAGCCTAATTAAATGAAGACATCTATATTACTCCAATTACAGTTGCATTACTGAAGACAAGTATGCACCTTAATCAGATTATGATTATTATTTTCCTGCATGAGTAAAATTGAATCGTACACAGTTCAAGTAAGCACACTATGGCAATGTTTTCCGTTCTGTATTTATGGCTGTGATCTTGTTATTTTCTGCTTCTTTCCCTGAGGATGCAGTTAATTCATTCCTTTCTTCTTTCCTGTTCTTTCCTGATCTTGACATCTTTGTAATATTTGTCTTATGCTGAAAAAGACAATTGAACTGAGATTTGCTACAGAATTGTTGAGACATAGTATGTGCGTGAAATCTATTTACACACATAAAACAGTTATTTTATGCATGGACTTCAGAATTCAGTACATACCAGTACATAAGTTATGTGCGTGACAGTCACATTTGAATGATCATTCTGAGTGTACAGAATACATTACAGCGAAAAAGTCTCTCAAAACCTTGCAATGGTTCACAAATGGCTCAGTAATAATCATATCTACAATATTGAATCTTGTGGATTTAAATAAACATGCAGGCCAACTGTTTAACCTGTTTTGTGTTGTTATTGCTGAAATAAGCCACTATCCACTGTTCTTAGTAAACTGTAGAGCTGAAATAGTCTCTTTTCACATTCACAATTTTTTTTATATATTTGCAAACAGAATTGTTGGGCCTGTTATTTTAAAGCTACACTGTGTAACTCTTTTAGTTTATTCTTGGCTAAAAACACTTAGTTATTTCAAAAATATATGCGCTCATTAATGTATATTTACTTTATTGTAAATATTCGAGTGTATAATATGCCATTTAAAATACATACGGGTAAGGGGTTCTAATGTCGGTCGCCATGTTGCCCCTCCATCTTGAAAGTACATTAGCCAAAGAGGGACATACCTGTTAATTCAAGCTTCGCCTTTCGCGTTTACGTTTGAGTTAACACTCATGGACGAGGTCAAACTGGAAGCCATGTTAATCTTGGACTACATTGGCCACCGTAGGAGCTAAAACGAAATTGAAATTGAGAGGAACAGAAACTAATATTCACTGGATGGTCATATACCCTTTCACCGCTAGATGAGGGTAAAATCACACAGTGTAGCTTTAACACCTAAATTACAATTAATTCTTAAACAAACATTAAAAATTCACAGCACTAATGGTGTTAAAAACTTGCTTACATAGACCAACTATGTGGGGAAAAAAATAGGAGCGATTCAGTCTTTGTGTGATACGATTATTTAATTCCAATAATATAAAGCTACTGCTGTTACCTAAACTGGTTTAATGTCTGACTTCAACCATTTGTTTTAAACAGCTTGAATCATCTCTGAGCTTCATGATGAACTGCTTGCCTCAGTGTTTTTCTCTACCCCGCAATTTATGTCAGATCTTATGGATGTTGCCGCAACCTCTCCATTTGTTCTGCCTACTGATAAACTTTGATTTCATGGTAATTGGTGCAATTATAAAGTGAATTGCAGCGAGCACAGGGTTCTATCCAATCTATTTTCCCACTGGGAAGTCTTATGAATGTTGAGTTAATTTTTAACAATGTGACTGATTAACTTGATGGTTACAGGTTCCGAATGCTGCAGGTGAATATCGTGGGCCAGAGTCCGAGTGAGCGCGCCGTCCCGTGTAATTCAAACCCTGCAGGCTCCTCCGGACATGGCGCCCAGCAGCGTGACTGTACGCACGGCCAGTGAGACCAGCTTGTGGCTGCAGCTGGGTGGTAAGTGGCATTGTGGTTAAAGATAAGGGCCTGTATTCATAAAAAATTGTAATGCTAAGAGTACCTCGTGACAACTCTAAGAAAATTCTTAGAAATGTGGGCATTAATGGAGTAGTTCACTTCTGCTTTTGCTGAAAACTTTTGCTGATAATTTACTCACCCCCATGTCACAAGATGTCCATGTCTTTCTTTCTTCAGTAAAAAAGAAATGTTTTTTGATGAAAACATTCCAGGATTTTTCTCCATATAATGGACTTTACTGGGCACCAAATAGTTCAAGGTCCAAAAGACAGTTTCAGTGCAAACTGTTCAGAAGGGCTTTAAACGATTCCAGACGATGAATAAGGGTCTTATCAAGTGAAGCGATCGCTCATTTAAAAAATAAATAACAAAGTTTACGTTTTATAAGCTCAAATGCTCGCTTTGCTCTGTTCTTTGTGACTCTCCTGTTCGAACTCGTTCATCAAAATGAACGAATCTTTTTTGTTCATTTCGTTCGTTGAATGAACCAAACGAATCATTTTGATGAACGAGTTCGAACAGGAGAGTCACGAACGCGCATCACAGAACAGAGCAATGCGACCATTTGAGTTTATAAAACTTAAACTTTGTTATTTTTTTTAAATGAGTGATCGTTTCGCTGATAAGACCCTTATTCATCGTCTGAATCATTTAAAGCCCTTTGAACAGTTTGTAGTTTGCACTGAAAGTGTCTTGTGGACCTTGAACAGTTTGGTTCCCATTGAAGTCCATTATATGGAGAAAAATCCTGGAATGTTTTCAACAAAAACCTTAATTTCTTTTCGATTGAAGAAAGAATGACATGGACATCGATGAATGACATGGGTGAGTAAATTATCTGCAAAAGTTTTTTTAAAAGTGAACTACTCCTTTAACTCTAAAAAAGTCATTCAGAAAGCATCTTAACATTTAAAAGAGGGAGAAGAAAAGTTTTGCAGACAATGGATGACAGTGAGTTAATAAGATGCTATGGATTAGATCGTGCAGGGATCATGTTTGTGACAAATCTTATTAGAAACACGCTAACATCTCAGAAAACATGCCAGAAATGAATCTCTACATTAAGATATTTGGCAACTGGGAAAATGCAACAATGCAGCAATGATGATTTGGTTGTGTCTAAACCTTCTGTAAGCAGGGTGATCACAAACAATACGACACTTTCAGAACTCGTATTGTGTCACAGTTCATTTCGGCTAGACATTCCCACTTTACACGCTCAAAACCTGCATTTACAAACGCTTCCCTGGTGCACACAAGCCGGTGAAATGAACTATTAGTAAGTTAAAAGCTCCCGCATCGGCTTTTTGCCCGTGCTGTGACACCCAGCCCGAATAGCCTCTATGCACGAACCCTGCTGACGTGTGTCCGAAAGAATCTCAGTCGGCGTCTTACTTCTGGAAGCGCGTTCTGCAGGCCAAGTGTATAGCGGCAAAACTTGAATAAAATCCGTTTTCTCAGAAACGGAGACAACGATTATAGAAACGCTGATTCGCTAGTCGAATTTCGTACGATATGAGAGATACTAACCCTCAAAGTTGTTGATGTAGCTCGAAATATAATTTAAATAACTTCTCTTTTTCACTCTTGTGTGACAGCTAACTGCCTCACAGTGGTGTTAACATCATTCACCTTAACCGCAGGACGTTTTTATAAACAGAAAGTGTAATTTGACACTATCTCCACCTAATGCAAAACCGGCTTCTGACCATAGACTGACGCAGCACCGGAAGTAACTGGGCGTGCTGAGACAAACTCGGATGCGATCGTGCATAGAGGCTATTTTCCTTTAAGGACGGCCTTGTTTTCATCCACTAACTGGGCTAACAGTTCCTTTGTCTAGTTGGGCTTTCTTGTCCTTCTTGTTTTTGATTCCATGTTTGCTACATTAAAACCACCACTTAAATAGACAGCAATCAGTGTAATTGGAAAGAGTGGAACAATTTTGATCATTCATCCTCACCGTATTCTCAGTCTGTGTGAGTAGACCATGCTCTTTTTTTTGCCTTCTTGGACAACCAACCAATCGCAGTCTTCAAAGGATGTGTCATACGTAGCAACAGGGTCAACCCCGCCTCCTCACTGAAGATGAAGGTTTTTGTATTTTCCTTGCTCAGAGTTTCTCTCAGATCAGATCTAAATTAAGAGTTTTCTGAGAGGATTATTTATGAATACGGGCCCAGGGCCTGTAACTAAAAGATTGTAGTGAATTTAAAAGTGGACGTATGTATGTGTATCACATGTTCAATAGGTGCGTTGTGTTTCTTTACAAAGTGACACTACTGGCCTGGCACGAATAATACAGCGTTTTAGTCATTTTCGCGGATCCGTGTGTACGGGGATCATACCCATTTCCATTTTTTAGGACATTGTTGTCATGTAAACGTACCCTAATACGTATAATTCAACGGTTTCATATCTGCACTGAGATATATAAAGCAAGCCAATGAATTATATTCAATTGACTTCATTCAGTAATTCAGGGCCTTGATTCATTCTTTTTTCTTTCGCAGAGGTTGGAATGGCAAAAAAGCAGGTTCAAGGAAGCTATTATATTGTAACTTTCAGTCCTAGTGTTCTGACAGGCTGTCATTATCTTGTACACCACACATGAATTCAGGCTAGGATGTTGAAAGCAGGGTGTTTTTAGACATCTATCGATTTCCACCTGCTATAAAGACTGCTGACATGTGAGAGCTAGTGGCTAAATTGAGTTTCTCAAATTGAAGCTCTTTACCTGTCAAATTAAAAGCACATGAGAGCTGATGTTTTGCCAGTTTGTGACATCTCACTTACCTTTTGGCACCCACTCAAAATCGTTCAGTTGATTTTTTGAGGCACGTAAATGATGAAGCATTATTTAATATGCGTATTAAATATAAATATTAGATTTAAAGAAACATGTATATTTAATTGGGTTAGGCTGAGCTCAGTGTGCTTGCATTAGCAATGTTCAGGACTGTGTGGTATAGAGGCCACACTGTTTATTTTTACACAGTAAAGGATAAAGTTTTTTCCAATTTAGTCTATATTTCATCATATTCTTTATTTTTTAGCCCATTTCACCCTGACTGAAAAGGCACATCATTTTAGTCAAGGAAAATAATATTTTAACTAAAGAGTTAAAATGCGCGGGGCACAACCTAACGCAGGGTTAAATGTAACACGGGCCGTTTACATAGTTCGTCAGGATCAAGCAGGTTGTCTTTCCGCTATTTTTCTCTTGCTGCCAGAAGACGGTCTCCCACGAATTTGCGGAAAGTTTTGATTATATTTCGTGAAGATATTGGACAAAGAGTGTTTTGACACCATGAAAGTAATTTTTTTCATCATAGGTTTTTTCGGTTTCTGAGTTGGGTGTATACGTTTCCAAATCTAACTTTATATTGCCTTAATCACTGTCTTGTTGGCTCAAACATAGCACCGTTTTGAAACATGTCAGCAATTCCTAGCGACTGTTAGCTAGGCTTAAAATCTGTAATACACAGCAGGGTTCATTGTAACAGAGTGTTACAACTAAGTCGCCAAGTGTACAATGATAATCAAATGAAAATGGAGCCACACAACTTTTCAGGTTTGAGTATACATTTAACTTTGTTAGACTTTCACAAACAATGTTGGAATTAAAAATGTTTAAAATTTAGCGTACTATGAATGATAACTTGTTTATTTATTAAAAATATGGCCTGTTATTAATGCAATAAACCCTTTACATTTTTATTTTAAGCTCATTTGTATTATTATTACTGTTATAATTATTAATAATAATAATAATTTGACATGCAGCTGCCACACACAAATCTAATTTAATTGCAATTACAATATTTATAATATAATTTATTATTATTTATTGCAAAACTATGCTGCCCTTTTCTATGTCTCTATCCATGATATTGATCCATAATAGAATTGGATGAGGGATGGATGTATGGATATCTGTCTATACAGATGCACAAACAATATCAAACTATACAAATAAAATAGTACTGAATTATGTGTGTTACACACAAGTGTTACAACTAACCCCTCTGTCTGTTACAATTAACCCTGTATATGGGGTAAGTTGTAACATTTGCACTTCTGTCACTTTCATTGCAACTGTACGTAAACGGTAGGTCCTAGAAAAAAACTTTAAGTGTTCATTTGTAGCAGAGATGTGTATGTTGCTTGTGTAAAAAAAGTATTAATCTAACCTAATTATTTTTTAATTAATTGAGCCAAAACCAAAAAGCGTTAGGTTGTGCCCCGCTCTCCCCTACTGCTCCAAATGACAAAAATAAAAAAGGTCTCAAATGGTAAAAGACCAAAACATTTTGAAACATACACATAAACATACATTTTCCATTCAAAAGTTTAGGGTGTTTAAGATTTCTCAACTTCACCAAAACACCCTTTGTCAAGGAAGGAACATCACCGTCAGTAATTGTGTTGACTGATTCTGAGAGTCTGATGTTTCCCCAACAGCCACTGCCAGAGACCGAGTACAACGGAAACCCGGAGAGCGTGGGCTACAGGGTCAGAGTGTTGCGAGCGGACCTGCGGGGTGAGGCCATCACACGATTGGTGAACGACAGGCTGGAGAGGGAGATCACCCTGGAGAGCCTGGAGGAGTGGACCGAGTACCAGCTGCAGATCCAGGCCTTTAATTCCAGTAGGCTCCGGACCCTGGAGTGAGACTGTGAAGGGCCGTACGCGGGAGTCAGGTGAGGACATCCTGTTTGGGCACTGATGTGACTGATACCCATGGGATGCAGAGATATATTTGCCATTGTGATGCAGAGAACATCTTGAAATTTCCATTATTTTGAGGATAATCATATTCTCAAATGTAAACAGGTGGTTGGCAAATTGAATTGTATTTCCTTTATGTGATCACATAACAGCCACTCACAACACTCTCAATCTGTCTGGCTGAGAGTTGCTCTTAATGCATGCATACACTGCAGATAAAAAGCAAGGCGATTGGCTTGCCTGGTCGTATTATCTTTTCCGTTGCTTTCTGCGAGATGCACGCAAGAGAGATTTATGGCCCCAAATGGCTGCAGCGGAAACTCCTAAAATCTGATATGTAACGGTGTAGTGTGTAATATCTGTGTTATTGATGATATCAAACTCTATTGCAAATATGTGTGTATTTTATGAAGACTATGAGAATGATGCTTACACATGCAAAAGTCTGCACACAATGCTATTGCAATGGTTCTGTGGGGTTTTTTGCATGGTGTTTTCAACATTGACAATAATAAGAAATGTTTCTTGAGCAGAAAATCAGTTTATTAGAAAGAAGGAATACAGTATGTGATGCTGCAGCCTAGAGACTTCTTTTAAAAACATTTAAAGGGATAGTTCACTTTGAAATTAATTTTTGATATGTTTTATCTTACCTCAAGGGCATCCAAGATGTAGGTGTCTTTGTTTCTGCAGTATTTTCAATTTTGATATTTTTAGGTCAAACCGTTCTTGTCTGTCAGTCATAAAATGGAGGTCTATGGGGTCCACCTCAAAGAGCATGCACAGAGAAGTCCAAATTAAACATGATTTAATGACTCGAAAATGTAAGTACACACTTATGGCCTAAGACATCAAAACGAGCGGTTTGTATGATAAAACAAATAGTTTTTACCTCTTGTAACCACAGTCACGTCTAAGTGTCTAACATAAAAAAAAATAAAAAAAATCACTCTTAATGGCAACTTATTGCATTTTATTTCTACTTAATATGTGATATATTTGACATTAATTATCCTTAATGTGTATTCAGTGCACCGAAAAAATTGCATTTAATTCACACTTAAGTGTATTGTTGACTGACATTAAAGTATATTTTAGTTTACATTAATGTCATTGTATTGTGTGCACTTTAATTGTATTTTAAATACACTGGAAGCAATTGTGAAAGTATATAAAGTTGTATTAAAGTACCAATTAAGTTGTTCCAAAAAATCACTCTTAATTGCAACTTATTAAACTTTATTTCAACTTAATATGTGATATACTTGAAATAAATTACACTTAATGTGTTTTTAACATTGCATTTAAGTCACACTTAAGTGTATACATTTAAAGTGTATTATTTTTGTAATAAGTACACTTTATAAAAGTACACTAAAGTGCACTTTTTTCACAAGGGTGGTTACAAAAGGTAAAAACTATATAAATATTGTTCGTTTTCTCACACAAACCGCTCGTTTCATATCTTAGGCCATCAGTGTACTTACATTTACGAGTCATTGAATCGATGTTTAATTTGGACTTCTCTGTGCATGCTCTTTGAGGTGGACCCCATATACCTCCATTTTATGACTAATAGACAAAAACCTAAAAATATCAAAATTGAAAATACTGTGGAAACAATGACACCTACATCTTGGATGCCCTTGAGGTAAGATAAAACATATCAAAATAATTTCAAAGTGAACTATCCCTTTAATAATCTTACTGACCCCAAACCTCTGAATAGAAGTGTAACTCTAATTATTTTTTTCCACCCATTTTATTTGATTCCCATCTAAACCTATCTAATCTAAACCTACCTAAATTGTATCAATTTGGTAAAGTAATAAATAAATAAATAAATAAATCAGTGAGCATGTCCACTGATAACCACCAAAAAAATAACTTTTTTACCCGATTTGCAAATATGGTAACCGTGTTTACAAGACTGTATTTAAAAAAAAAAACACACAGAGTGAGCAGGAAACTTGCACAGACTCATTCTCCTCTCCTCTCCACTCAAACATATTGCAATTGAATTTGGTGCCACTAGTGGTTCAGAAATTGCACACTTCAACATTTGGATGACCGTAAGCAGAAATGAAGTTTGTGTGCAGAGGGAGTCATTATGTAATTGTGTGGCTACATGTTCTGGGCTGACCGTGCCGCCTGATATAAGGCCTGGTGCTGCTAAAGGTTTGTCAGTCTTGTAGTGGTCTGTTCACACTCACACTCTTTGTTTGCTGCTCACACGTTAATGCTGTTTGCTTTCTTTCCTTTCCCATGACATTGGACAGGTGACTATTCCACGGTGAGTTTACTCAGTATCTCGATGGACCGTGTGTTAAGGCACTGTGTGATAAGGGAGTGTGATTTGTCTTTGTCTGTGTGTAGTGCCATCTGGGGCTCCGGAAAATGTGACGGCGGAGGCCATGAGCTCCAGTCGCATCCTGGTAACCTGGGGCCCTGTTCCTGAGCAAGAGCAGAACGGCAACATCCTTGGATACAAGGTGGTTACTTGTGAGAATAGCTCTCTGTTGTTGTTTTTGTTTTTACATTCTTTGTGATTTCACTCAAATAAAAATGACCTCCGACTGATGTCAAGTAGTGCTCTGAGGTAGTTCTGAAACAATGTCTGCTGAAAGAGCCCTTGGCTCAGTATAATTATAGCTTCTCAGAAGTGAATAAAGGTTTTTTCTTATGTATGATTTGTTCTATATGATGAAATGACATGCAAGATTTGATGTTTTGGTTCTCTGAGAAAAGGATGCATTGTTTTTATTCATCATTGAAAGCTTCTTTTAATAAATGCTCATTGCAGCTCTTCTTAAAATTCAACCAAATGTATGTATACACTCACCGGCCACTTTATTAGGTACCCCATGCTAGTAACGGGTTTGGACTCCCTTTTGCCTTCAGAACTGCCTCAATTCTTCGTGTCATAGATTCAACAAGGTGCTGGAAGCATTCCTCAGGGAGTTTGGTCCATATTGACATGACGGCATCACACAATTGCCGCATATTGTCGGCTGCACATCCATGATGCGATTTTCGTCCACCACATCCCAAAGATGCTCTATTGGATTGAGATCTGGTGACTGTGGAGGCCATTTGAGTACAGCGAACTCATTGTCATGTTCAAGAAACCAGTCTGAGATGATTCCAGCTTTATGACATGGCGCATTATCCTGCTGAAAGTAGCCATCAGAAGTTGGGTACATTGTGGTCATAAAGGGATGGACATGGTCAGCAACAATATCTCAGGTAGGCTGTGGCGTTGCAACGATGCTCAATTGGTACCAAGGGGCCCAAAGAGTGCCAAGAAAATATTCCCCACACCATGACACCACCACCACCAGCCTGAACCGTTGATACAAGGCAGGATGGATCCATGCTTTCATCTTGTAGACGCCATATTCTGACCCTACCATTCGAATGTTCGCAGCAGAAATCGAAGACACATCAGACCAGGCAACATTTTTCCAATCTTCTATTGTCCAATTTCGATGAGCTTGTGCAAATTGTAGCCTCAGTTTCCTGTTCTTAGCTGAAAGGAGTGGCACCCGGTGTGGTCTTCTGCTGCTGTAGCCCATCTGCCTCAAAGTTCGACGTACTGTGCGTTCAGAGATGCTCTTCTGCCCACCTTGGTTGTAACGGGTGGTTATTTGAGTCACTGTTGCCCTTCTATCAGCTTGAACCAGTCTGGCCATTCTCCTCTGACCTCTGGCATCAACAAGGCATTTCCGCCCACAGAACTGCCGCTGACTGGATGTTTTCTTTTTCGGACCATTCTCTGAAACCCTAGAGATGGTTGTGCGTGAAAATCCCAGTAGATTAGCAGTTTCTGAAATACTTAGACCAGCCCTTCTGGCACCAACAATCATGCCACGTTCAAAGTCACTCAAATCATCTTTCTTCCCCATACTGATGCTCGGTTTGAACTGCAGGAGATTGTCTTGACCATGTCTACATGCCTAAATGCACTGAGTTGCCGCCATGTGATTGGCTGCTTAGAAATTAAGTGTTAACGAGCAGTTGGACAGGTGTACCTAATAAAGTGGCCGGTGAGTGTATATATATATGTGTATATATATATATATATATATATATATATATATATATATATATATATATATATATATATATATACATATATACATATATACATATATATATACATAATATGTGTGTATATGTATGTCTGTGTATAAAAATGTAAGAATATACGGAAATAAGTAAATCTATTTAAGAACACAAGACAAAAAATACTAAAGAAATTTATATATATATATATATATATATATATATATATATATAATGTGTGCATTGTCTGTCATATAATCATTATATGCGTTCCTCTTTTAAGCCCAATAAAGTATATTCCAGTACCATTTTAATTTCATTTTAAGTAATCCACTGGATCATTCATGCATTCATGGAAAGTCTGACCCTTACAGAAAGATAAATATTTTCAGTTAGATGAGTTAATGTGGACCCATATGTTCAGAGAAGATTCTCTGGTTTAAAGTCAACAGTAATTAAGACAGGAGGCTTTATGGGAAAAAGAAAACAAAAGCCTGCTGAACAGTAGACCCAGAGGAACCAACTTCACGCCACTCTGCCTTACTAACAGCTTTCCCTGTGTATTTTCATTTAATGTGATCTTAAATTAAAGTCAGTCACAATAACAGAATCACACAACAGTGGTGTGAGCTGTTTCATGCTTAATACACTTTGTTATTCTTCTAGGTTCTATATAAAGAGAAAGACTCGGATTTGGAGGCGCAGGTGAACGTGGTTAAAGGGAATCTGACTGAATCTGTCTGCTGAGGAACCTGCAAAAATACGTCCAGTACAAAATCAAAGTTTTGGCTTTTACCCGAATCGGGGATGGGCAAGTCAGCAGCACCGCAGTCCTGGAGAGAACCAAGGATGATGGTGGGCAAATCTTTCTGTTTCATTAATGAGATTCAATTTAATGACCACATAGGACTTTTAAAGTAATACTTGCCATTATTTAATCACTTTCATTTCAATCCAAACTCATTTATTTATTTATTTTCTGTGGATCACAAAGTATTTGAAATGCAGCTCATACAGCTACATAGTCACCTTGGTAACACTTTACTTTATAACATATGTGACACTTTACTTGAAGGGGTGTGCATAAGACTAAATGACACCTTCATAATCATGACATGACATATGTAATGAATATGAAGGAAGTTTTATGCATGTTTGTGACAACTGGCATTAAGTGTCATTCCGCTCAGTTATGACATCTAATGCAAAGATGACATTGTTATGACCTTGAGATAAACCAATACATCATAACCTGTCAGTGTCTTTGTCATGACAACTTGACATTACTAAGACAACACAACCTGTCATTAACATGACATAACAGATTAATTATCAAACTTAAGAAACCACCTAGCTTTATTGGTTAACATTACATTAAACTGTCAGGTGGTTGGTTTTGCCATTGGCTGTCATGACGCCATTAAAACTTTTTAATGAGACATTCAATTAGTGCCACTGTAGAGGAGGTCACGAAAAATATTCATGACACAGTTATAATGCCTCATGACAGCCAATGTCAAAACCAACCACATGACAGTTTAACTTAATTTTATGTCAAGTTGTCATAACACAGATACTGACAGGTTATGATGTTATGGTTTATGTCAAGATGTCATAACAAAGACATCTTAAACAATGTCATATTTGCATTCAAAATGTCATTATTGAGCGAAAGACACTTAATGACAGTTGTCACAAACATGCATAAACCCTACTTACATATTCAGGACATGGTTATGAAGGTGTCATGTCAAGTCTTATGCACACCCCTTCAAGTAAAGAGTTACCGTCACCTCATCTGTGATGCTGCAAAATAAAAAAAAATAAAAAACAGAAAAGCATCTTTTAAGTATTATCAATGAACTTTGTAATATTCCAAGTATTTTGATGCCACATTCATTCTCAAATCTAAATTCAACTGTCAATAGTTTTCAGGAACTTACTGGGGAAGATTATCAGTAAATAATGACTTAAATGTGGTTTGTTCCCTATTAAAACTGTTGTGTGGCCTCAGAATACATATGTATGATAGTGTCAATTAAGATATTTTTTGTGTAGATAAAACTTAACTTTTGTCGTTTAAAAAAAATCTATTTTAAGATTATTTTAAATATCTCCATTCTCGTTCAGAGCAAAGTCATATTGGTTTGAAACGGCATGAGATGAATAATGACCGAATTTCATTTTTGGATGAACTCTCTCTTTAATGCTGTAACTCTGTTTTATGTGCACCCTCCTTGACCAAGCAGTGTAAGTATGAGCTGTCATGAATAATGGGCATTTGCTCTGCGCACTGAGAAGAGCACAGATTGATGTGGCCTTGGATTTTATTGTAATAAGAAGATAAAATGCCATTTAGTCTTAAGCTTTTTCATATACTTTTTTTCAAGGTCTTCTGTAGTTTTTGATGCTTCATTTGTTTTTGGTGTACATTCTTTGCCTTTGCATTGACTTCACACACAGTCATTTGCCTCTTTCCACCGCTATACACTCCTTTAAATGCCCTCCAGAACGTTTTTTTTTTTTTTTTAAGATTAAAAAACTAGAATGTTTAGTAGAAGTACGACACCACAAAAACTCTGTCTGTAAGGATGGCCTCCAAATGGACTTTATGGACTTGAACTTAAATAAACTGTGAAGGGTTGGCTGAATTTGAGGAAAGAAAGCTTTTAGAAGAGAGGTATTATAGTTTGCTATCTATTATAACAGTGATTCACTCTGGTCAGGATTACAGGCAGATAACAGATGGAACTAATGCACTCTTATATGATTGCTATACAGCCAAAAGGGCCATAAGGGACTGACTAGAGCAGAAATGTGTATTTGGGACACAGCACAAATAAGGCCCCCCTCAAGGTTGTTCTGGGGAAACAATTGATATGTGCAGTGTACCAAGAGATTTGTCAGATAAAGCAACACAGTGTGCACAAGTGAAGTGCGGAATTGTAATTTATCTCTTGTTATTAAAGCTGATTTATGTAACAAAGGATGTTACACATGAAAACTTCATTTAAAATATAAACCATCTGCCATCAGTTCTTTACTCGGTAGCAGTGTTGTGTACTCGAGACTTGGTCTCGAGTCCATATTTTAATGGTTTCGAGTCTTGTCACTGGACTTGGAATTGACACTCATCGAACATATTAGGACCCAGACTTATTCCATTAAGTCCACTCGAGTCCCATTCAAAATATGTCATGATTATTATGTGTTTAATATTTCAATTATATGTTAATATTTCTTTAAATTGTTGTTTGATTGAAACGTCCAATGATTGCTGGCTTTCTTGTCCGCAACTGCACATGACCAGAGACTATAACGTTTGCGGCACAGCAAATGCAGCAGGACCCAGGTCAGATGTGATGTGGAGCTTCTTGCTCAACTATTCGAAAATGTCTGCCTTATCATCTGTAGTTCAGTTTGCATATAAGAGCCACACAGAATTCGAGTGCAGTAATGTTATTTCAAAGAGCAATTACTGATTGTAATAATTCTAAGTCATAATTATAATAAAATTACCTTTACACCACTATGTGGCCTTTTACCATTACAGTGTACATGATTCCAGGGTATATTTGGTTTACTGTTTGAGTATGGTGCCAATTTTATTGTTACCACCAAATATTTGACATATTCTTGAAGATATCTTTAAGTCTGATTTGAGACCCAACCTTAGGTTATCCAACCTCTCTGGTCTCTGACTTGGACTTGACTGTCTTTTGCCTCGGTCTCAACTCCGACTCGACTCTCTTTGGTCTTCGGTCTCAACTCTCTTTGTCTTCAGTTCTCGAACTTTGGACTCGAACTCCCTTTGGTTCTTAAGTTTTGATTCAGACTTGACTCTCTTTGGTCTTCTGGTTTTAACTTTCAACTTTACTGTCTTTGGTCTCAGTTCTAGACTTGGATTCTAACTGTCTTTGGTCTCGGTCTTGACTTGGATTCTACTGTCTTTGGCCTCGGTTTCAACTCTGGACTCGAACTCTCTTTGGTCTCGGTCTTCGACTCCCTTTGTCTCAGTCTCGACTTCGGACTGGACTCCCTTTGGTCTCTGGTCCAAATATTTACTCTGTTAAATATTGAATCAAACATAAAAATTATTTGAAACCACAGTTGCCCAATCAAAAGTCTGGTCACGGTTGGTAAAAATGTTTGATTAAACTCTCCTTCCTGTATGTCCTCTGTTTAACGTCCAGCAAAACCAATAATAATTAATTGTGAAACATTTATCTCAGCGGCCCCTTGCACACACAATAATAGGCAGTGGCCTGACCATAGAAGTAGAATAAGTTATCAGCCCATGAAAAGTCTCTTTAACTTGGGGGTTGTTTGTTTTATACAGTATTCATGTTTTTATTTCTATATTTTTATTGTAGGGCTGTTAGTTTAACATGTTATTAACGGCATTAACGCAAACCCATTTTAACAGCGTCAATTTTTTATCGCGTGATTAACAGTCTTTTTGGCCTATCAAACTTTGTAGTTTTCTTTCACATGCAACAGGACGCTGCATGCGCACACTGCGCTATGAAACCCATTCATTTCAATGGTTTGCGAGGACGTTTTGTTGCTTCGTAACCAAAGAGCAAGCGGATTTAGCTAGACCGTAAACAAAACAACAGGTACGCCGCACACACTCATTTGGGCTTGCGAGCCGGCCAAATAGTAGGTTAACGTTACGTTTTGAGTGGATGACGAGCGCGAGAAATGGATGCCAGTAAGATTCTGAATGCAAAGTTTACTTTTAAAAAGTTGACAAATGTGATCTGTGTGTTTTGTCGTTGTGAACTGAGCTATCATCACAATCTTGCGATGAATCCTTCCTGCAATTATGTAAATCTCTCAACTAAATTACAAGATGTATTAATTATTTTAGAACTTAAATCAATAATAGCAATTAAATAAATTATGCATATATTAACATAATAATGTAAATATAAACACTTATTTATGTGTTTTAAGGTAAATATTATAAATCTTAAATTGTAAAGCAGCTACAACAAAATGTCCCCTCAGCGTGATGGTTGCAGCCCTGTAACTAAGCCACGTCCGTCACATTGTGCAGTTTTGAACAGTTTAACTTGCGTGAGAGTGGACGTCATGGGGATAGAGATAGAAGCCTTTTCCCCTGCTTGTGAGAGGCATTTAAAGAAGCCCACTATGTGATATACAGGGGTCAACCTTAATCCAGCTGGATACAGAGTCACGTTAATGGAGTCTGCACGCCTGCGGTCAGCTCTGTGCTGCTCTCTGAATAAGAGATAACAGGTCTCTTTTAAACCTGGCTGTAAATGGAGCTCCCCTCGACATACGCGGAGAGCTCGGGCCATTTCACCGCCGCACTTTTATGATGGAAGCGCGGGGCCTGGGCAGCATGTTCCCCCGTCTGTGATCACTCGACCTTGGCAGCAATTATCTGTGTGTTTGCCTTTTAAACTCCCTTCCAGAACAGACCTCATTAAGGACTAATGGTACAGCACCATTTTAGCCTGGCCCGAATGGCGTACGCGGGGATTTGGAGATGCTACAGGCCGTCCATCCTGTTTTGGGGTGGATATGAGTGATTGTCCTGGCTTTTGTTTGCCTAAACGTAAACATCCTGTAATTGGATTTAATCAGAGACGTATCAGCAAATTGGACAGTTATTTTTTGTACTGCGATTAGATTAGCTTGCCTTACAGTCTTTAATGTTTGCATGTCTCTGAAAAGATTGGCATGAAAGTGTGTATTAATGACCCGCTAAAAGAAGTAATTAATAAACGGATTTTCTAATTGTAGATGCAGAGTAAATGCACTCAAGTCACAAGTCGTGCATCATAAGTGGCTACCCCTCATGTGCGTGTAATCTCCATATAAGCCTCGTGGCACACGAGAGGCTGATAGCAGGATGATGAATGCTAGCAATACATTGGCAAGAGAAAGAGGTATCTTGGGAAAAGCACTCTCTACTGTAAGAGCTTCTTCTTGTGGACATGTGTCCCTAAGGACCCACACACTATGACTGCAAAAAGCAATACAAATCAAATCGCTGTCAGATGTGTTAGATTTATAAGTTCCTTAATGTCCAGGAAATGAAACATAGAATCCGCCTAACCAACCGCATCGACTGGGGGAATCCAGAGAGAAATAAAGAAGCGGTTGAGAGGCGACACAAACGTTGATTGTGTTTGTTCCACATTTGTACAGCACGGCCATTCTCGTGCAATACAGCAACAGTGTGCTCGCAGTGCTGCTTTCTGAGTGCGTGTGTGCGTGTGTACCTCAGGCCCACCAATGTTATTGGATTCCCTCCATGTTAACTGTCGCTCTACAGGTGTCCTGTAAGTGGATATATAGGCCTGTCACAGATGCCTTGGAGAGAGAGGAAAGTGTGTATGTTTAGAGGTGAGATGCACCAGCAGGGAAGAAAACATCCCCCTTAATCATGGTCCTCTGAAGCGGAGCCCTCTTTTAGCACCGGTGGCGCACTGTGTCCTTCAGAGTCGGGCGCAACAGTCATTACATCCTCCAGTCATCATTGATCACCTCCTGTAGGCAGCAGATCGCCCATCAGCAATTAGCTTCAGTCTAAAGGTACAATGGTAGAGCCTTGGCCGTGTAGCGTAACATGTGACTCAGCAATGACCAGCTTCAGAAGGGGTAGAGTGAGTAGGTGTGCCATGTGGCAGCACTCATGGAGCAGCAAGGCTCTAAGTACTCTTGTCAAGGGCAAGACGACAAATCTAAGGGGAGAGCGACCAGATTTTGCCGCTCACTGGCCGACAACTGAATCATTAGTAGTGTTTGCTAAGGAAGATTTGGGCCGATTGGAATTAATCCCACACACCAAGTAGATATTGGCAGCTAACTTAAATTATACCTCGTATCACGTGGCTTGTAGATTCAAATTTAGACCACAACACTGCAAAGCAAACATGCTTACAGACATTCAGAGATCACTTACAGAACCCTAGCAACCAACCTACAACACCCTTGCAACCACATATTGTGCTGACAACCACCCAGACCATCTCAACAACTAGCTAGCAACACTTTGGGTACCATCCATTATCTCCAAAGCAATGTGCTAACAACCACTCAGAACACTTTAACAACGCCTTGACAACCCTCACAACATTCTAGCAACCACACTGCAAATCCCTTGCAAGCAACTACAGTATTCTAGCAACTAGATAGCAGCATGCTAAAAAACACTTAAACTTCTTAGCAGCCGCATAGCAACGCTTTGACAACCCCCAAAACATTCTAGCAAATAACTACCCTGAATATAGTGGCATCCACACTGCAAATCCCTGGAAAGCAACTACAGTATTCTAGCAACTAGATAGCAGCATGCTAAATTCACTCAAACTTCTTAGCAGCCACAAAGCAACGCCTTGACAACCCCCACAACATTCTAGCAACCACACTGCAAATCCCTGGCAAGTAACTACAGTATTCTAGCAACTGAGATAGCAGCATGCTAAAAAACACTCAAACATCTTAGCAGCTGCATAGCAATGCCTTGACAATCCCCACAACATTCTAGCAACTAACTACCCTGAATTTAGTGGCAACCACACTGCAAATCCCTGGCAAGCAACTACAGTATTCTAGCAACTAGATAGCAGCATGCTAAAAAACACTCAAACTTCTTAGCAGCCGCATAGCAACGCCTTGACAACCCCCACAACATTCTAGCAACTAACTACCCTGAATATAGTGGCATCCACACTGCAAATCCCTGGCAAGCAACTACAGTATTGTAGCAACTAGATAGCAGCATGCTATATTCACTCAAACTTCTTAGCAGCCACAAAGCAACGCCTTGACAACCCCCACAACATTCTAGCAACCACACTGCAAATCCCTGGCAAGTAACTACAGTATTCTAGCAACTAGATAGCAGCATGCTAAAAAACACTCAAACATCTTAGCAGCTGCATAGCAATGCCTTGACAATCCCCACAACATTGTAGCAACTAACTACCCTGAATTTAGTGGCAACCACACTGCTAATCCCTGGCAAGCAACAACAGTATTCTAGCAACTAGATAGCAGTATGCTAAAAAACACTCAAACTTCTTAGCAGCCGCATAGCAACGCCTTGACAACCCCCACAACATTCTAGCAACTAACTACCCTGAATATAGTGGCATCCACACTGCAAATCCCTCGCAAGTAACTACAGTATTCTAGCAACTAGATAGCAGCATGCTAAATTCACTAAAACTTCTTAGCAGCCACATAGCAACGCCTTGACAACCCCCACAACATTCTAGCAACTAACTACCCTGAATATAGTGGCAACCACACTGCAAATCCCTGGCAAGCAACTACAGTATTCTAGCAACTACGATAGCAGCATGCTAAAAAACATTCAAACTTCTTAGCAGCCGCATAGCAACGCCTTGACAACCCCCACAACATTCTAGCAACTAACTACCCTGAATATAGTGGCATCCACACTGCAAATCCCTGGCAAGCAACTATAACAACTAGATAGCAGCATGCTAAATTCACTCAAACTTCTTAGCAGCCACATAGCAACGCCTTGACAACCCCCACAACATTCTAGCAACCACACTGCAAATCCCTGGCAAGCAACTACAGTATTCTAGCAACTAGATGGCAGCATGCTAAAAAACACTCAGCAGCCGCATAGCAACATCTTGACAACCCCCACAACATTCTAGCAACCACACTGCAAATCCCTGGCAAGCAACTACAGTATTCTAGCAAACTTCTTAGCAGCCACATAGCAACGCCTTGACAACCCCCACAATATTCTAGCAACTAACTACCCTGAATATAGTGGCAACCACACTGCAAATCCCTGGCAAGCAACTACAGTATTCCTACAACTAGATAGCAGCATGCTAAAAAACACTCAAACTTCTTAGCAGCCGCATAGCAACGGCTTGACAACCTCCACAACATTCTAGCAACTAACTACCCTGAATAAAATAGCAACCACATTGCAAATCCCTAGCAAGCAACTACAGTATCCTTGCAGTTATAAGCAGCATGCTCAAACATTCAGAACTTAGCAGCCACATAGCAACACCTTGACAACCACCTACAACTCTTGTAACTACTCAGAAAACTAAAGCAACATTCTAACAAACACTTAGAACTTGTCAGAACTCAGCAGCCGCAGAGCAACTCCATGGTAACCACCAAAAACACCTTAGTAACAACTCAGAATACTGTAGCGACCTGCTAGCAACCACTCAGAACTTCTTAGTAGCCACACAGAAATACCATGGCAACCACCTAAAACACCATAGTAACCACTAAAAATTCCACAGCAACATGATAACAACCACTCAGAACTCTAATTATTATTATAATTATTTGTCTTTATAGCAAAGCGGATCAGGGAACGGTATTTATGAGCACAGATGATGGAACACAAGCATTCACTCTTACAGACAGACTTGTTAACCACTGAAGAGATTTAATCCTGAATATGTTCATTAAACTGCCACAGTTTGAGTGCTGTCATAACTGTCTCGTTCTTCTCATCTCATGTGTATTTGTCCTTTTTATGAATGTTACTTTTTTGTGTCCTTTTCAAAGCAGTTTTTCTTATAATGACCTTATCCTGACGTAAATACCATTTCAGAGGCTGTCTCAGAGGGCCGCTGCTGCTTTGAAAGCTAAATACCTATATTAAAGCTCTTTGATTTGGGCTTGTGGTTTGGATAGAATTCAAGAGAAAGGTTTTGATTTCTAATAAGGTTTATAGGTATTTTAATCACTGTAAGAGTCATGTGATGATAAAGTAGTCTCATCTTTGCACCCTCATTTCCCCTTTCAACAGTTCCTGGGCCACCCATTAGACTTGTGTTCCCGGAGGTGCGTCTGACAGAGGTGAGGGTGGTCTGGCAGCCCCCTGTGGACCCCAACGGCATTATAATGGGTAAGATAAAAACAATAGGTCGCCTTATCCTTTTCTTTCATTTCAAAATTTTCTTATCACTACTGTTCAAAAAACTATCCCCAAAAAATTTGCATGGCTTTCACAAAAAAATATTAAGCAGCACAACTGTTTTCAACATTGATAATAATAAGAAATGTTTCTTGAGTAGCAAATAATCATATTAGAATAATTTCTGAAGGATCATTTGACTCTGAAGACTGGAGCTTTGCCATTACAGGAATAAATTACATTGAAAAACACATATGAAAATATAAAACAGTTATTTTAAACTGTAATAATTTTTCATAATATTACTGTATTTTTGATCAAATAAATATAACTTTGGTGAGCATAAGACATTACCAACCCCGTTTGTCAAATGAACAGTAATTTTAAGTGTATATTTACATTTCATCAAATTACAAATTTGCGTTTTAAACATGGCTTCATAATTACCTACGTTTCTTGTGTGACTAATCCGATACAGTTCACTTCTGATTGATTCCGTCCATGATTCAGACCGATGAATTCTTTGTATATATTTTGAGTGATTGATCAGTCAGTTTGACTAATTCTATTGAACGGTTCATTGTGGCGTTTATTTTTCTACTCAGTAAGAGAAAATAAAAATGTGGTGATTTATTGTGAATACATTTTTCTCAATATATTTTCATTCTTCTTGTGAGAATGATCTCGGCTGACCCATGTAGCCTGAATTTGAGTGCAACGCTGCTTTCATGTACTTCACCTCACATTAGCAGTCTCCTCAGTACTTGATCTGGCCTACATGAGAGCGTGAAATGCATTGGGCTGGCAGTATCTAGCTCAGAGCAGAGCCTGTTTCTTCCCTCCGCTCTGTGAATGAAGCCATGTCACCGTGCACCTGAGACTAATTCCTCATACGGCAAGAGCTGAGCCGGAGAGGGGAAAATCCCTGCGTTTTAATGAGATTAGTCTGACTAACACCTCAAGTGAATGGAGCTCGGAATAGCCGCCTGCCAAATCATGCTGCCTGTGCAAATCACAGCGGAGAAGAATACACGCAATCTCAGCGATGCAAAGATGAGATCCAAACACGCCGTTTGACTTGGGTTGATAGAATCCTATTCATGAAGCATTCATTTTGAATAAAAATGAGGCCAATTGAAGCTATTTTATCATGTTTGGGGAAAATTGGGACTTTGTTATGGTGTGTATACTGTAGAAAAATGAGATTGAAAGCGCATGCATGGTTCATTTTAGTCTGGAATGTGGCACAACATGACTGTTTAACCAGGGGTCTTGTAAATCCCTTTTGGAAAATAGAGCTTAAGATGCTATAGCTGTGTATTGGAACATAGTAGTTTGTTTCTAGCTGTTCTAAACCTCTCATTAGTTGGTTATCAGCTGTTGTCCCCCAATAGAATGCTTTGGAATGCTATCAAAACATTGCTGAAAAATATCAACCATCATATCCAGCCAACAAAAGATCATGATTTCAGGGTTCGTACAAAGTGCTTAAAGTGCTTGAAGTACTTGAATTGAACTTTTTGGAAATTTGAAGACCTGGAAATCCCTTGAAAACAGCCATATTTTTGAAGAGGTACTTGAAAAGTGCTTGAATTATTAAAAATAGGGATGCACCTATACTGAGTTCATGTACTCGTAAAAATGCTCCGATACCAACAACCAGATAGGCCTACCAGGCAGCGTGTCTATAGTAACACATAACAGTATAAGAAGTGGAAAGAGCGATTCATTGGAACTCAATTGAGATTGAGACAAGGGAAGCCCATTTTTACAGCTTTTTTCAGGACTTCCGTTCCTAACACGCAGACTTAAACCGACTCAAACAGAGCTTGACGACATAGATGACACGTGAGCAACCCTTCTGTCTTCTAGTGGCTGTGGCATGTGAAATCTGAATCATTCCCTTCCGATTTTGCCTTCTGCGTTTCCCGATTGCCGCAAGCTTCTCCTCCTGTCTATACGTTAATCTCTCTACTGTGCAACAGAGAATTGCATGGTTATGATGCAATTGTTAGCCTACTTTTACAAAAAACTACTTCTACGGGGCCATAAAATAAGCTACAAGGTAATGGAGAATTTTATACATTGTCGCGTTTCTTTAGAAATAAATAATGGACAAATGGAGTCTTCAAAAGCCTCAGATGTAAAGTTATTCGCTGTCGAAGTGACGCCAAAATGAATGGGAGTCAATGAAAATGCTAACACAGGTGAAGTTCTGCTACAAGATGGCGGCACCCGGCCGGCTTCAACATCCGATCAATGGATTACCTCCTTGTTTTTAACGGACATCAGTGGAAGGTTTGTTGTTCAGTTGGATGTCAATGGCAAAGAAAATAAAACAAAACATGTGATGTAGCTTATTATTAACGTTAACAGACGAGAGAGCGCAGTTCTGTTGAATGCTCTTGATTTCTGATCGCTCACTCAGCACGTGTTATTTGAATGAAATCTCAATCGCATATGTAAGTAAAACATGAACTGTTACCTGATTATGTATGAGTGACTTTCTACATTATTACTGGATGTTTGCAGGTCAAGAAGTTCCATGAATGCAAACATCTGCGTGCCACACAAACTAGCTTCTCAACGCGCAAATATTGAATTAAATTGTCTATCACGTCCTGTGCTTGTACGGACGAATTCTCACAAAATGATGTAAAAACTCCAGAGTATCCTAGTAAACAAAGTCAGTTATATATCAAGTGAACGTATAGCCATGTTCAAATGGGGTCCGTGCGTTCAGTCTTAAAGTGACAGCAGTTTAATAAACCCACTGCTGTTTAAATGTTAATCAAACAATGGACAAAAATTACTCACTGCTCTCGACTAAGTAGGCTACCCTTTTTAACTTTACAAAAAGATCAAAGCACTAAATCAACGCTGCAGCCCGTCTTAGATATAGAGCTAATGGTAAAGTATATGAGTATATAATACAACTTTCATTCTTCAGGTCAATCATATATTCATGGGAAAAAATCAGTTTCAATGGTTATAGGGATTTCCCATGCCTGACTGCGATTGTCAATGGATTGATCTCTAGGAATTGAAACATCAGATACCATATATATGTAATTTGAGTAAAAAAAAATTAAGTAAAATGCATAAAAATAATAATAAAGATATTGTTTGATAAGTGCTGTTTGAAGTCCTTGAAATCCAAAAAAGTAGTGCTTGAAAAGTCCTTGTCCTGGAATTTCATTTTACAGAGTCTGTACGAACCCTGTGATTTGTTCAATGATGCTAATGGCACAAAAATTGCACAGCTGGTCATAGTAAAGTTAGCATATGCGCTGTTAAAAAAACTGTGGAACAAACCATGTTAAATGTACAAAAATGACTTTTAAAATAATTGAGCAAACTAAAAGAGAGGCTGCTTTGCTGGAGCAAAATGAAAGGATTATCCCAAAATAAAATAAAAAATCCATTCACTTACTCCCCGTCTTGTCTTTCTATCGTTAAAAATCAAGAATGACGGTGATGTTAACTTTAAAGCTCAAAAAAGCATGTACAAGTAGTCATTACATGATTTGTGTGCAGTATTTCAAGTCTCCTGAATTCATTTGATTGCTTTGTGAGTGAAACAGCACGAAATTTAGTCGTATTGACTCAAAATAATGCAAACCTCTTTGGTTCTCACGTCTGTTTTCATGGTGGTATATTTAAATGTGTTTGTAAGTGAAGTAAGGAATGTGAAGTCTCCCCTTTCACTATGAGAACCATCATTCACCAGCTTGTTTATACCGTTTAGAAACGTCCAGCCTTCATGTTCTAAAAAACAGCTACCAGCTCAGGCGGGATTTTCCAGCAGAGGCTTTTGTTTACAGCAAAATCTAAATGTAATCCTGTTCTAAAGCTGCTGAAAAATGTATTGTGTTCCCAGAAGCGTCAGCAAACCTGACCGTTAAAGTCCATGGCTGGGAATGGGAGTTTGCTTTGGATTTTGCAGCAGATCGAGTACTTGTTCTTAATCTGACTCCAACCGCCCAGCTCAAGCACAAAAGACGATGGGTTAGACAGAGGAAGTGCACAGAAAATGTCATGCTATATCAAACCGGAGCTCAGACGTGTGTTGTGAACATGAGTTAATAGATGTAAAAGAAGCTCCTGCCAGCAGAACCTGGTTAATTACATCAACACTGGAGAACACACCGCACGCACTGTGTTATTTTGCACTCTGTTTCCATGTCATACTTCAGCAGATCAAGAGATACTGGTTATGTAGTTTGAAGTCACAGAGAGAGCTCTTTGAAAGAAGAACAACAAGATTTCCCTGCATGCCTCTAATTTGTTGCATCTCGAAGAAAGGAAATGATTTGAAAGCAGATGTTGATGAGAACGTCGCTTACTGAGCGCTGGGCTTTCCTGCCGAGGCCCTGCCCTTGTGAGTGCTTCTGCTGGCCGCTGCAGGACTGGTAATCACTGGGCAATGAATGAGGAACATACAGCTGCAGGAGTTTGTGGGGTGGTGACCTAGCCAATCACATGGGCTGATGCCCTCACAGCAGAAACACTTTCCCAAAAGCAAAGCCCTGATAAACTATGCACGGGTCAGAGCTTGTCAAGCAAATGTTGAGCGAAAGGGGCTGCTTTTTGCCCACGGTACTCTCCGTATCTCTAGAAATATAGACTCTGATATGGGGTGTGTGTGTGTGATTTCCACTGCCCCTCATGGCTGAAGTGGACATTAGGATGAAATGGCAGCCCTCAAGTGCTGCAGTCTCACAATGTGGGATGGCCTAATTTAGTTTTGCACAGCCAAGGGGGCCGACATGCAGTGCAAGCATCCCGAAAGATAAATAGATGGTTGAATAATGTTCCGTCTCTCCCACGGCCAGGCTCTGCCCACACGTTCCATTTCAACATGTTTCCTGTTAATGTTATCATTTGTTTTGCTTGGTTTGCAACACATGTTATTCCCACAGACATGATGCAGATGGACACTCGGCAGCCCTAGCGTGCTATTCCTTATACGCCACGACTTAGGCCGGAGACACACTGGATGTGTGGCGTGAGCGTCTCGTAAGCGTGGCGTGTCCATTTTAATTCAGCTCCCATGTTAACAGATTAGAGCTTGCACACTGCCCGCGTGACACACGCGTCTCAGGCGTGGCATGAGCCGTGCGGTCATAGACATACACTAGACGTCACCTTGGCTAGGGCAGTTCATTGGAATGAATGCATCAATAGAGCCGCCATCTTGGAACAGGGGAGCCCCTCCACTTTAGTGCATCAGCGTCAATGTAGACTCGGGTCTAACGGAAATAAAATCACCATAAATCATCATGAATGCGATTTTTATCTTGTTTTTTTTGGTTTGTTCCAACGGTCAGACATGTATTTAACATTGATTCCAGAAAAAAAAAAGATTTCATTCGTGAACATCATACGCAGCACAAAAGTCCGCCACCATCAATGAAAATCAAAGTAAAGGCAGAGATAGCACCTAGCTACTTCCTATGACAACACCCCTGTTCCAAGATGGCGGCGGTTTTGACGCATGCTTAGAACCCCAAGGTGAGGTCTAGTGTATGTCTATGCCGTGCGGAAAACGCGTGCATGCTAGAAATAGAACCGACGCCTATTTTTCACGCGAACACGCAACCGTGTTGGAAGCGTTTCCAGGCAAAAACAATAGGAAACAATGTTTATATGTCATTTTGTACACGAATACATATGAATAACTTACATTTTGATGTTTGAAAGTCTAGGTTTTGACATACGTTCAGATATCAAAGTAATTTAAACAAATAATAATAATAATATTTATCAGTTTTCAAATATTGCCATTATTTTTGCCTATATATAATTAAGTCATTTTTATTTTTTAAACAATCGAGTCCTGGTGTCCACTACAGTCATAGCATAACATAAAAATATCTTTTCTCTTTTTTCCATTTGTTTCTTATGTTCATAACAATGCGCCACAACATGAAGAAAAAAAAACGTTCTGGGCCTCAGGAGGATATAAAGATATGTCACCACGCAGCTGACACGCTGACAGAAACGCCACGCTCACGCCACACAGCCAGTGTGTCTCCCGGCCTAACACAGTCTCATCCCAAGACGTCAGTTATATGACCATACGTATGACCATCTTTTGACCATACGTCAATATCCGCCTTTTCAGGGTACCCTTAAACGTCGGTATATATGACAATCATGAGACGTCACACAACTGACGCTTTACCTTTAACGTCAGTTAGGTGACGGGGTAGGTTTAGGTCTGGGGTAGAGTTAGGATCCGATAATTTCATCTAACCGACGTTTAAGGGTACCCTGAAAAGGCGGATATTGACGTATGGTTAAAAGACGGGATGAGACTGCGCTGCCACGACACAACAAACCATGCTTGTTCGGTCTCTAAATTGGGAACTATAACATGCCTTAAACATTTAATATTTAATGACAATATACATTATACATTTTGATTTAAAATACTCAGGAAACAAAAGTTGAAATAGAAATCAAGCCGAGGATCACCAGGCAAAAACCTTTTATAAATAAAGTAACAAATTACCAAATTAATTCAAACAAATTAATTATTACGTATGAATTAATAAATAAATTAAATCAAATTGATGCACATGCTTTTTTGTCTCATTATTGCAACCTCTCTATGTCTCTCTAATTACTACACTAATAACTGCATTAGTCTGCTATTAGTGGCTCAAACCTCTGTTACTAACTCTAAAATGATGTTTTGGAATTAGAAATGGAGGCATGGGACTAGATGCGAAAGAAATAACGTCTAGAATTGCATCATCTGAACAATGTTTCAAGGTGTGGTAACTGTAGTATAGAAGCGTATATATAATTCTCTGCTAGTTTAAAACTCTGCTTTGCCATGTGATGCATTACCACCCCGGGTGTGCATTATTTTTCTAAAAATTCAATGCACCGTCATCAATTATTCCTTACATAGATATCAATAGTATAAAATGAGTTAAAAGAACATAATTCTTGTTTGGAGTTATAAAGAAGTGCCTGAGCCATACCAATGGTGCAGTGGAAAACAAACACATTTTATTTCATGCAGGTTTGTTGTACACCACCATTCTGTTTGTGGTTCTTTTCTATGTGTATTGAATTTGACATTTGCAATACATTTGATACAGGGAATGAAGGCAAGGCAGAAGACCCAGCCAATGAAAGACAGATTTAAATAAAGTCTTTTTGCAATAAAGGGAAGCAATGACTGCAGACGTTAACCGGAGCTGAATTTAAAATAGATGCTGATAGACCAAATTTTCCAGTGCACTGAAGCCTTTTGAAAGTCATTCGTCTTATAAACCTGCTGTTGTTTTTCTAGATATGATTCCTACAACAAATAGCTTTTTGAGGAGATATTTTCCTCCTGCCCTTTTGTACTTTGATTTCTCAAAACTGAAAACTACTCTCAAAGTTTGCAGAAATATTATTTATACTTTTGATGTTGGTAAAGGCAGCTTAAGCTGTCTCACTGTAGACATGAGAAGGACGGAGGATCAAGACTCACCTCAGATGATTTATTGCTTGTTTTATAGGATACCAGGTAGCTTACCGTCTGGATTCTGGCGATCCCAAGCAGTTTATTACAGTAGAGGTTGGTCCTGATACCCGTCAGTTCACCGCATCCAACCTGACCCGAGACGCGGCCTACATCTTTCGTATCTCCGCCAAGACGGAGCAGGGCTGGGGAACACCGGCACAGGCTGTGGTCATAACTACTGAGATTAGAGGTGAGGCAAACACAAATACACAACGCCCTTAGATCTTTAAAGTTGGCATAAAATCTAAATTCATCATTATAGTTATTGGTCTTATTGCAAATGATCAATCTATGCATGTTTCTTTTGGGTTTTTAATCTAAATATAACTCAATCTTCTAGTGAAATGACAGTCTTCCCTCTAGTGACGTATGCTAGACTTCTCCGATCATTTAGTCCGAATAAACTTTGCTCCTTTCTTACAATCAACCGCAAAGCTTTAACACAGTCTCATCCCAAGAAGTCATACAACTGACGTCTTGGGATGTCTTTTGACCATTCGTCAACATCCGCCTTTCAGGGTACCCCTAAACGTCGGTTATATGACGATCCCGTGCCGTCATACAACTGACGCTTTACCTTTAACGTCGGTTAGGTGACGGGGTAGGTTTAGGGGTAGGTTTAGTTCTGGGGTAGAGTTAGGATCCGATAACGTCATTCGAACCGACGTTTAAGGGTACCCTAAATAGGCGGATGTTGACGTATGGTCAAAAGACGTCCCAAGACGTCAGTTATATGACGTCTTGGGATGAGACTGCGCTGGAAGCTTTCATTCAGATCTGCCTTCATCCAAACAACACCAAATGGATTGAATCAAGACCCCGTTCTACATTTCTGTTCTTTTTCGATAATCTGCTTCACTCGGCTGTACATCAAAATAATATCCAAAATAATATCCAAAATATCCTAACTAACCCCACCCCTAAAATGATTGGTAAATAAGAATAGGACATTGGTTCAAAAACGAGTCCTGCTTCAAAATTAAAATGGATACCATTTACTTTCTTAATCAAAATAATTTGTATTTTAGTATTGTATTTAAATATGTAATATTTTCCTTCTTTTAAAACGGCTTTTCGTTTCAACACATCACCTAGACCCGAAAATAATGTTAGAAATTGTTTCTACAATTTGTGCTTAAAGCTACACTGTGTGATTTTTACCCTTCATCTAGCGGTGAAAAGGTATATGACCATCCAGTGAATATTAGTTTCTGTTCCTCTCAGTTCCGATTTCGTTTTAACTCCTACGGTGGCCAATGTAGTCCAAGATTAACATGGCTTCCAGTTCGACCTCATCCATGAGTGTTAACTCAAACGTAAACGCGAAAGGCGAAGCTTGAATTAACGGGTATGTCCCTCTTTGGCTAATGTACTTTCAAGATGGAGGGGCAACATGGCGACCGACATTAGAACCCCTTACCTCGTATGTATTTTCAATGGCATATTATACACTCACGAGAATACTTTATTACTTGAACGAAGTAAATATACATTAATGAGCACATATATTTTGAAAGAACTAAGTGTTTTTAGCTAAGAATAAACTAAAAGAGTTACACTGTGTAGCTTTAACACTGTAATTAAGTGTCGGTTTATGTTAACATAATATACGTTTGTTTTCAATCAAGTTGAAACAGAAGCATCACTACACAGAATTGCTCTGAATGATGAAATGGACTTGAGAAATGTGGTGTTAGGAGGAAAGTAGTTATCGACAATAGACTGAAACCTCCCAATCAAATCTGGCTGCATTCTGAAGCGGCTTCTTTTCACGATCCCAACAATTCCCAGTGGATCATTTTATTGTATTGAATATTCTATTTGCTCAGAAATCATGTCACATAACAGAAGTAAGATTGATTGTGAATGCAGTTTCCTTAGTAGCATTATTGTTTAAATTCTCAGAAGTCCATATCGTTCTTTAGACACTTATGAGCTATGATAAACATCCCAAATGCCACAATGGTAATACACTGATCAATTTCAAGAAAGGCAGATAGTTCAGGTTAAAAATGGAGAGCGATTGCATATCATCCTTTGACCTCGTGAAACTGCTCGATTGGTCATTTTAAAAGCTGCACAGACAAGGCTATTGCAATCATGGCTTTCGATAGCTTTGGTTGCGCATGATCTGCATCTTTAATGGCGGTTCGATACGGTGCACCTTTAAATAAACAATTATGCCTCTCTGTATTGAATTCTCCCATTAAAATCGATGAGGCTGTGCAGTTGCGTGTCACGCAGGTGGGGAGGGGTGGGAGAGGCCAGGACCCGCTGACTGATGCACACATGAGTAAAAGAGTCCTGTCCCACGACTTAAGAACGGTCAGCAAGACCAGCCTGACCCCTGAACTCATACTTCACATCTATCTCTCCTCCATCAGAGCGACCGCAGCCTCCACGGCAGCTGCGAGTGCCACAGGAACACGTGCAGTCCCGCAAACTGCAGCTCAACTGGTTGCCTGGAGGGGATGGCTCATCTCCCGTCCGTTACTTTACCCTACAGACGCGGGAGCTGCCCAACGGCGACTGGCTCACACATTCCTCCGCTATAAGCCACAATTATACCTCCTTGGAGGTGGACAGGTGAGCTCATTCCTCAACCCCACAATCCCGCAAAGAGCAGGATTACCTAAAGACTGCCCCGGATGACCCTCACAGAGCTGATTCTTGTCGATTTCCACTGCTTCACAGCCACATGTGTTTCGCTGCAGGGAGTGATATTAAATGCGTAGGAGCCTTTTTCCAATGCAGCAATTTATGGTCCTCAATCCAATTTGAGAGAAACAATCAGTACCTTGGGCTACGGGCACTCCAGCTTTTTGCATATGAGTTATGTTGGATCCGCAGCTATGATTATATGGGCAGTCGAATAGTATTTTATATGCATTCAGAGGGCCATCTCTTCTTGATTATGATGAGTCCCCTTTCTCAGTTGAAAACTCTCTCAGCCATCAGCTTTTGAGTGCTTTTTTAAACAGCCAGATTGTTGCTAAATTGATTATTCAGGACTGATTTGTGTCTTTACCAGCTGGAGGCTTTTAGGAGAGAGGCATCATGGGAAAAATATTCCCTTTAACCAAGTAATATGAATAGTGGAAACTCCCTCGTTTGGAAAGCGCCGTGCAACTCATTTCAATCTTCAGAGATCGGTTAGGAGACCTAAACGATATGTTTAGTTTGTTAACGAGTTGGCTTGTGCAGTGTGTTTTGGGTAAAATGGGAAATGAACAAATCAGAAATGTAAGCAAAGATTTTTCCACATATTCCCTTTACTGTCAATTCTAGATGATTTTCAACACACAGTGATTGAAGAAGGCTAGGCAGTTTTATTATAACCTTTGATATTTAATCATGATTATTTATGTTATTATAATCATATAAATATATCGCTGACATATTTTACCTGCTTCTTTATATCATATTTCTGTGTTCATGAATTGGCACATAAGCTGCGCTCATGTCTTTATATGAGCTCTCCAATAAGAAGTGTTTTGTATCTTATTTCCAGTCCTCACCTCTCTGCCTCAAGTGCTTTAAGATAAAACTCTGTAATTGCCAGCATGTGCCCTTGGGCTTCAATGGATTGTGTCCCTGACATTTATAGATACTAGCTCATACATGCACTGCTGAGCCACATCATTTGTGATGGGAAAGGTCTTTGTCCTATATGAGAGAGCTGACGAGCTGTGCAATCCCTTAGGCTGAAACCCTACACTTCATACAAGCTGAGAATGATGGTCGACTGAATGACGTCGGAGACAGCAAGTACAGCCAAGAGACTGATGCAATTACCACTTTACAAGATGGTGAGTAATAATGAGCGTGTTGTATCCACTGGCTTTGGTTGATGCGCTATTGATTCAAATAAAAGTCATAGAAGAGCTACTGTCTTACTATCTGCACCATTTACTTGGAAGCAGAAGTCTTGGAACTGATTTAATTCTGTCATTATTTACTCACTCTCTTGTTATTCTAAACTATTGTGACTTTCTTTCTTCAGTGGAACACAAAGGGGGAATTTATTTAGATTTTTTTATGTGCAGGTCCCTTATTTTCATGCACTAACTATGAATGGGAAGTTTTTAGGCTTTAAAAAGGACACAAAAGCACCATAAAAGTTTGTCCAAAATTTTCACAAGGGACCTGCAGGAAAGCTGTGGATATTTTTTGTGGACTCATTTTATTCAACGGTCAACGTGTCTCTTCAGGTTTATGCATCTAAAAGTAGAAAAAGCTAAGCATGTTCTCCATATGGATGCCTTTAATGGGGTCCCTTGCAAGAGGACCATCATATTCAGGGGTCCAGGGCATCAGAAAGATTAAACAACCCCTCATCTCAGGGCTGGGCAATGATTAATCGCGATTAATCGCATCCAAAATAAAAGTTTGTGTTCACGTAATATATGTGTGTGTAGTGTGTATAATTCTTACATAAATACGCATGTGTGTATTTATATATACAAAATAATTATACACACAACACATACATATATGATGTAAACACAAACTTTTATTTTCGGATGCGATTAATCGCGATTAATCGTCTGCTCAGCCTGAATTCATATGACTCAAAACTTGGGATGGGAATGGGAGTTTTTATGCTTTAAAAGGACACAAAAGCACTATAAAACTTTGTTAAAAATTTTCACAAGGGAACTGCGCGGGAAGCTGTGGACATTTTTTTGTGGACTCATTTTATTCAACGGTCAATGTGTTTCTTCAGGTTTATGCATCTAAAAGTAGAAAAAGCTAAGCATGTTCTCCATATGGATGCCTTTAATGGGGTCCCTTGCAAGGGGACTATCATATTCAGGGGTCCAGGGCATCAGAAATATTAAAAACCCTTCATCCATATGAGGGCTGGGCAACGATTATCGCGATTAATCGCATCTAAAATAAAAGTTTGTGTTCACGAAATATATGTGTGTGTAGTGTGTATAATTCTTTAAATATACACGTGTGTATATTTATATCTAAAAAATTATTATACACATCACACACACATATATTACGTAAACACAAACTTTTATTTCGTATACGATTATTGACGATTAATCGTTGCCCAGCCCTAATCACATATGACTCAAAACTTGGAATGGGAATGGGAGTTTGTAGGCTTTAAAAGGACACAAAAGCACCATAAAAGTTTGTCCAAAATTTTCACAAGGGAACTGGTGGGAAAGCTGTGGATATTTTTTTGTGGACTCATTTTCATTCAACGGTCAACGTGTTTTTTCAGGTTTATGCATTAAAGTAGAAAAAGCTAAAGCATGTTTTCCTAATAGATGCTCTTAATGGGTCGTCGCAGGGGACCATCATATTCAGGGGTCCAGGGCATCAGAAAGATCTTAAAAAACCCTTCATAGGGCTGGGCAACGATCAATTCGCGATGTAATCACATCCAAAATAAAATTTTGTGTTCACAAAAATAATAGATGTGTTTGTAGTGTGTTTAATTCTTTAAAATATACACATGTGTGTGTATTATATATATACAAAATAATTATACACACTACACACACATATATTATGTAAACACAAACTTTTATTTTGGATGCCGATTAATTGAATTAATCATTGCCCAGCCCTAATCCATACGTACTCAAAACTTGCTGAAAAGAGAAGATATTGGCATTTACTAGGCTGATCGACTTGGTCACATAGTCTATCCTAATCATCAAAGCCGGTCCCTTGCTTAGCAGTAAATCACTTCCACCTGCTTTGAGCACTGGAGCGGCATCTTACTACAAAGAGCCGTAGTGTAACATGACAAGCTGATCCATATCGCATTAGATATCGCTGACGATATGCGTCCTGCTATTAACGCTATTGGCTCAAGCTTGTCAGTAAGATACGGCTTTTTGTAGTAAATGCCGCTCCATCTGCAAGCAGGTGAAGGTGATTTACTGACCTAATCAATGGAACCGGCTTTACTGATTAGTATGCGCATATCAACATCATGCGTCATTAATCGTGCAGCCCTAGTAAATACCACTCTTCTGTCTGTTTCTCACAGAAAGCTGTCAGTAGAGACATCTGAGGAATAAAGCACACAAGTGATATGATGAACCACTTTTATGGTGTTTTGTTTTAGCTTCACCTGCCACCAGTCCTCATGTACTTCCATTACAGTGAAAAACATTCTCCTAAAATCCTCCTATTGTGTTCCAGAGAAGAAATAGCTAAACAGATTATGGAAGGAGATCCCCTTATCATCTGAGAACGTCATTTCAACCGTAATCTCCTCTTGTATTTGACTTTTTTCCATGCAAGTTCCTATGAAGCACCCTTGATTCAGCCGCTGAAACCTCTCTATCAACAGCATTGTGCTGGTGCAGTGGCAGGTACGCTAAACGCAAGCCCACCCTGGTCGAGTGAACTCCTGACCCCCATTAAGTTTATCTCATGCCCAGATAAAAAAATGGTCCAGCATGAGAAGAATAACCAGCATGTTGCAGTCTGCATCGCCAGTGAAATTACAGCCCTTTTTGTGTTTTAATGGTCTGACTTTTGTCAATACATTAGCCTCGCTCCTGAGCAGCCTACCGTGATCGCTGTAGTATTCCTTTGTGCAGGTTTGAATAGAATTGAAGCCACATGCGGTATTCAGAACTCGCACATTTAACAGAAGCTCGCAGAGGGCTTCGGCAAGCCCAGGATAATTAAATACCCATGCGTGACAGCGATCCTGCAATCTGAAGGGATATTGAATTAGTAGCTGAAACCTTTATTCACTGACCTATGAGTCCTGGATCTTCTCACTACTGTCTGTTTTATCAGCAGAACTGTGGGCCGAGTTGATTACACTTAGCTCGGAGCTTTGTTCAATTACCACCGACTAAATGGCTCAGAAATGAAAATCCTCATCTTTTATTCATCTTATTCATTTTGCAGGCAGCGTCGCGCGCTGATGCGCGATGGGAGATCAGTCAGCGCTGTCTGTCAGTTACAGCCAGGAAGGCTTTTTTATCAGGGTGTCCTTTAATAAGAACCGTGAGAACAGCTAGTGGAATGTGACCTTTAATTTAATCTATGCTTTTGCAGAAGCCCAAGGAGGAGAGTTTGAATGGGCTTCTGGTGGGCTATCGGCTCTACTACCGTGAGCTGCAGTATGACAGCGCTCCGCAGGAGTCAAAGAGGGCCGTCAACAGCTCCTTGCTGCGCACCGAACTGACAGGTAACTAGCGGGAGGAGGCTCTCTGCTCTGAACCAGAAACGTCTGCACACAGGAGTGATTTATTGCTCGAGTGCTTCTTTGAACACTTTAACCCATGCAGTTATTGGAAAAAATATAAATAAATTATTATATTTATTTCTCAAGGAATTCCTCAATGTTTTAAACTCACTTGTTTTGACTTTTGTGCAAAGATGTTGTATTTCTCCAGCTACTCTCTCAGAAAGAAAGGTGAGTTTTAAATTGAAACTGGGACACAATCAGTGATGGCAAATCCACATTAATTCAATGAAGATGAACTTTATCTAAGCATTGGGGTGAACGTCCTCCTTGCAGTTTGGACAATCATTTTAAATCAATTTACAGTGGATTTTGACAAGTGGCAATTTATTAGGAATTATTCCAGGTGGTTCTTCATCAAATGCAAAGCTTGTTTGAATATTATTCTTATTGATAATTAATTATAATCACAAATATAGCTGCGAGCAGCAATTATCGGTGCCAAGCGCAAAGAACAATTAAGACATGCCAACATGGACCAACTGCAACAATGAGCAATTAAAGACATTCAAAGATGATTTTAGGCAAAATGGCTGAAAAATCATACAGTAACTAAAAATATGATTTAATGGATTATCAAGACACATACCAAGTTTTGTAATGGTACGTCAAAGCATTCGTAAAGTGTTGGGCGCTTTTTTCCACCGCTTTTTGTGTGTTCTCAGAGTGAGCCCATACATGTGTGTCAAATCTAGTGAAAATATCTATATCAAATATCAAAACCTAGAATGTTTGATATCGTTAAGACTGACCAAAGATTCAGAAAAAAAGAAGTCAACCAAATCCAAAAGTTATAAGGATTGTGAACAGTTTCTTTGGTCCAAAACTTCTCGGACTCTTTCCGAGCATTTCGTGTCGATGTCCCATACTCAGTCTATGCCCATACCAAGCATTCATTTATTTCAAAATTCAAAATGGCCAGAAGTTCAGAAGTTTTTTCTATTTTTCTATTTGGTTAAATTTTCATGAAAATTGGAGACAACCGTCTGGAGGAGCTTAAAAAAGTAGGTTTAAAAAAAAAGCGAAATGGCGGAAGGATTATCATGATGAAAAATGACGTCATTTGATGCAATCGAATCGTCTTGGGCCAAGGAATCTGTGGGAATTTTGTTTCTAGCCCTTATGGTTCAAAAGTTATTAGTATAAACATGAGTGAAACTTTGGACCAAAATTCGGAGCAACCATCTAGGACGAGCTCAAAAAAGTAGTTTTAAAAAAAAACGAAATGGCGGAAGGATTTTCATGGTGGAAAATGACATCATATGATGCAATTGAATCGTCTTAGGCCAAGGAATGAGTGGGAATTGTGTTTCTTGTCCTTATGGTTCAAAAGTTATTAGTATAAACATGAGTGAAACTTTGGATCATTGGTGGCGCTCTGAGGGATTAAGTTAGAGACTCCAAATTTGCTATGGTGACTGTTCAGACTGTCCTCTAAGTGTGCCAAATTTATTACTTTATAATTCATAATTAAAAAATGCTCTTTCCCGCAAGCGGTTCTATGGGCTGCCATAGACTTCCATACGGAAGAAGAAGAAGAAGAAGAAGACGCCAACGATTTCAATAGGTGTCTCTGGCACTTTCAGTGATTGGCCCCTAATAATAATAATAGCATAGTAATATCCCTGTTAACTAAGAAAAGCTGGATCCAAAATGACATTTTTGGTGGGAAAACCAATGGCACAAACATACTGTAGATATAACCAATGGTGTTGATGAATTCTGTGATGTTTTGTGATATTAGTTTTGTCTTGCTTTACAATATTCCATGTTTGATGGAATTCAAAATATGGTCAATATTAGTCAAATTTATCTTGGCTAAACTAGTTTTCAATTCCTTACTGAGCTTATTGAGCTAAGTGTTTGACGTGAGCTTTTGTGCAAAAATGTATATTGTATTCCTCAGCTACACACTTGGAAAGGAAGTCGAGTTTTGAAATGAAACTGGGACACAATCTGTGATGGCAAATTTCAAAATCCACATTAATACGGTGAATATTGCGCCAATTTGAACGTCATCAAAGCGTTAGGGCGCTTTCTATCCCTGCAGTTAGAGAATACATTTCCACCGGATGGCTGAGCGTAGGTGAACTCATTACGCGCTCAGGCTGCGTGAGGTGCGGAATCATGAGTTTGAGCTCAAGTGTTCGACACCATGCGCACCGACGGGCTCTTTTTCCACAGCCCGGATCCGGCTGCTAAATCTCCTTTGACAAATTGGACTCAGCAGTGTTGACAGCATTTAAATGCGCAAGCCCGGAGCAGCCAAGCACGAAGGCATATTTAATTCCTTTCGCTATGTTCTGCACTGGTCAGGGCAGGAACGCACTATCCCTCTTCTGCTCTCCACTCATCTTACATGTTAAAATCTGAGGTCGGTTAAGTGCTGAATGCACCTCCCTGCTGAAATCACCCTAAATGCCAAGAGGAAATTACCAGAGCTATGCTCTGTTTGTTCAGGCTTAACAGCTTACATTGAAAAGTTAGCAGGTACTCCAGAAGCTAACAAGGTCCCTGTCACTTTCTGAGGCATTCTGCTGAAGATGAGTCAGTTTCTGTTACTTAAATATGCCTATGATTGCTGTTCATAGTGTTTTGTCAGGTAGATAGATTTAGTCATTCCTCTTGTGCATGTCCCCTTCATATGTCTTAATATACTGAATAAAATATTCAAATGACTTTTTTACAGATTAATATTACATTCTTTTTTTATTTTAGTATCAAATATTACATGGATAGTTCACCCCAAAATGAAAAATCTGTCAGTAATTACTCGCCCTCAAGTTGTAAGACTTTCGTTCATCTTCAAAACACAAATTAAGATATTTTTATTAAATCTAGGCTTCTAAAAAGATTGAAACTTGCCGGGCCATAAAAATTTAAGTAAAATAGTCCAAGAGACTACAGTGGCTTAAGGCCATTGCACACTAAGTTCGAAATTCGCATCCGAAATTTTCGCATCGTAAAAAAAAAAAAATACGCTGGTGATGTGTGTGACGTGCAACACTGAAGTTTCACTATGAAATCGCACTTTTTTGGTGGGAAAGCTACTAAGCTTTTGCAATTTTTTGATAAAATGATAGAAATCTGCATGATAATTTCAAAATGTGATAAAAAATGTATCAAACTTAACTGGGTTAAATTTAATTTAAAGTCAATTTGGTATTTTTGCGTTTTTTCCCACAAAGGTTTAATAAATACGCATCGGACTTCGGTGGGCAAGGTTTCTATGCGTGACGAATTTTTAGGCTGATGAACACGTAAAAACGCATACGAAAATTTTGTACTCAGTGTGCAAATTGAATGGCCTTTAATCTTAAGTTTATCAAGCAACGAGAATACTATTTGTACTTTAGTCAACTATTAATTTCGATCTCTGTGGGCCTCGAGGGAGTTTACATAGTGCAACTGCACAGCACTTGAGATTTGAACATCACACGTTAGCTCACTATTGGCCGACGCTGGTCATGAGTGTGAAGCTTCACTATGAAATTGCACTATTTTTTTTGTGGGAAAGCCACTAAGCTTTAGCAATTTTTTGATAAAATGATTGAAATCTGTATGATAATTTCAAAATATGATAAAAATGTATCAAACTTACCTGGGTTAAATTGAATTTAAAGTTTACTTTTAATCCTTCACTGAGCTCTTAGGTACTGAGCCAGTTAGGTATTTTGTAAGTAAAGTTGAAGTGTCTGAGCTTGACCAGAAGATACTTCTGATAGTCTGATATGCCCTCTTGTAGAAACACTTTTTAAACTACACAGACATATTCATTTAAGTTACAGAGCTCAAATGGAACAGTATAAAAGGATTGACTAGTGGTGCGGACGCTCCAATTTTTCATAAATTTTCCCCAAGTGATGCTGGATCAGTATATGTTTTAAAAATTTTATTAGGTCCCTAATGCACCCCAGCTTGTGATAGAGAACTGTATATTGACTTTTGAATCATTAATCACTGACTCGCTTTGGTTTCTGCGGGTTTGATCTGAGCGCGTGCAAAAGTGAGATGAGCATTGTGGAGTTTCATCAATCTTTTGGAGAAGTGTGTGATGAGCAACTTTGAAAAGCAAAGATTTACTGCCATGATGAAATATCCCTTTGATTTGTGCTTTTCCATCTCCAGTAATGTATTCCTCATCAGTTGCTCTTTCTCCCTCCACAGCCAAAAGCACTGTGAAGACTGTCAGCAATCCTTCATTAACCGAATTCGAGCTAACGCGTAAGTTTCATTTAGCCATCTTTCTCATTTATGTCAGTCTGCCTTTGAAGTCCGAAATAATCAAACTCCCTTTGGCAAAGTGTGTAATCCCAAATACTCTTCCTGTTCAGAGAACATGGTTTTTCCACTAATCCATCTACTCTGACCAGGAACATTCTGGCCCAGAGATATTCTCAAAAGTGAATCTCATTGCACTCTGCCTGAGGCTTGAGAAATGCATGTTATCCTGTGTAAGAGTTTGATGCCATTGCTTTCCATAATCACAACCAAAGTATTCTGTATCCACACTTTATGGAACAGTAGTTGGATATCTGAGAGATGCTTTTGTTTCTCCTCAGAAGAATTCTCATTCTTTTTATCTGCCATCTCAAAGTCAAGATACACCTTTCAAGTACCCTTATACCCTTCTGTTTTTAATTTTATATTCTTATCAGAGCTGCAGAAATACAGGCGCTATGAAATTGTGATGACTGCCTACAACGTCATTGGTGAAAGCCCTCCAAGTGCTCCAGTTGAGGTGTTTGTTGGAGAAGCAGGTAAGCGATTGTGTGAAACTGAGGCCACTTTCAGCGTTTTTGCAATATTAGCTGAAAAACTATGCAGCAATGTAATTCCATATCAGCTATAAATTCATAAAGACACTTTTTATTAAAAGTGATAACATCCAGTTCCATCCTGTCCCAAACTTCATCCAGGCCCCCCTTATTGTTGAGTCCTGATGTTTAAGGAGAACTCCGGTGCAAAATTGACTTTTGGTCTAATAACACATTGGTACCTAGTCGACCGTTCTCTGAGATTTGTTTTCATGATAATCAAATGTAAAGAGTTTTATCTCTAAAAACTATTTAGTGTATAACGCAGTAAATGGGGCATAGAGTAATGAAAAATAAAAATCGCTACAGTAGTTAATACCACTAACAAGGCTCAGAATAGCCCCACACTAACACAGTAACATAATGAGGGTCCCCACATGCAAAACGAAGCATTGAGAACTTTGTAAGTGTACAGACCGTTTAAAGGGGTCATATAATGCCATTTTTGTACAAGTTAATATGAATGTTTAGGGTCTAAATGAAAACTTTGTAATATACTTTTAGAAAAAAATTCTCATTAGTATTTTAAGAAAACACCATTTTACCTGGTCAAAATCAGCTCTTGTTTTCAGCAAGCCATTTCAGTGCATTTACCTTTAAATAATAAACCCCGCCCCTCTGTTCTGCGGGCGTGAACCAGGCGTGAACGCACGTGGAGTGTTGCCTTGACAACACTTGAAGGTTTTGGACAGAGAATGACAGTCTCTGAGGTCACATCTGTGCAACTGTATCAGTTTGAACTGGAGTAACTGTTCACCAGAACAAGATGACAGCCGCAAAGAAGTTCGACAATTAAGGCTTGAAGACGTTTCTGAATGGTTGGTTAATGTAATGTTACTTTGATCAATCTTTGTATGCACTGGCAGGGTAAAGTAGTGAGATACGAGCGCTGTGTTTACTGATGTATACGTTAGTTCATTGACAGATTGACGTTACAACTAATGGTCATGAAAAACTTTTCGCTATCATTTTGCAAAGATTAATATAAAGATGAATAAAACTTTATGTGCAGAGGGAACATAAATAGTTGGTAGCCTACCGATTTTTTTTTTTCAGGAGCAGCTTCTTAGCAAAACCAGCTTTATACTGATCCTCGTTTATAAAGCAGTGTGGTGAGAAATGATTCGCGCAAACATGAGCGCATTGACGTTGATCGTGGGGAATATTCCCTTTGTAAACAAAACTCAGCCACTGCGTCCTCAGTGGTTCGGTTTTAGGAACATCATTTATGAATGATTTCTGTGTTTGTTATTGCACCCAAGAACAGAACAACACAGTCGCTTAGACGCCATTCTGCTCCAGTGTATCAACAATGACGGACTATAGTCTATGATGACAGCTCGCTCAGGGCGGGTCTGTGTTGACACACTGCTGTCAATCAACAACCGCGTGGAGGTGTGTGACCGTGTGACGTCACACGGTCGAAACGGCTCGATTTGAGACAGGGGAAAACATATAAAGGAGATTAAAACAAAACCACTGGATGGATTTTTATCATTAAATGATGGTTGGGTACAGGCACTGACAACACACATTGCAGTACAATCAACTTGTAAAAGTGCATGTACCATTATATGACCCCTTTAATAAGAAGATACTTTATAACGACAGTCCACTTCGACTATACAGGCAGGAGCCATCTTTGGAAAACAGTCTCGACAAGTCGAACCACGAACGAATATTTTAAGGGGTTTTCTGTAACACCGGACGCTACAATTGGCGTGTCTGCGACGTGCCACAACATCTTGAGGCTGTCTACACTGGACTGCGACAAAGCAAAGATCCCAATTCCAATTGTCCTATGCAGACATGAAAATCACTCACCTTTCGGCGAAATTCCGCCGTTTTGAAACCAAAATAGATGACCTACGTGAATCGTGTAGATTCGATAAGAAAATGTTTTGAGGGAGGGGGGGGGGTATAATATAAATGTAGCCGTACTATAGTATAATGTGAGGTAGGAATTAATATCTAAGTCATTAAATTCAAGTTCGTGTAAACGTTTCCCTCCGCTGCGGCTGACAGTAATTCTCAATTCAGTTCAAACAAACAGCGCGTCGACTCCTCAGTCATTCTCCATTCAAACAGCACAGCGCGTCGTCAGTCATCAGCATTCAAACAGCACAGAGCGTCTGTTCGGCAATGATGAATCTCTCTCCAAGATGATTAAATGTTAATATTATTATACTATAGATAAATACTATATTATACTATACACGATCTGTAGATAAAGCTCTATGGTTTCGAATACATTGACTGTCTTGCTGTAGTACCTCAATCATGTTTATCATCCTTTACAGCGTGTCTAGATCACAACACTGGAGAGCACTATCATTGTTCTTCACGCGCACAGTAACTGAAATTTAAAACTGTTAAAAGAAAAGGCTCAATAAACTATTGCATAGATAGATACTGTATAATACACTATGCATCGATATATTTCCTTTGTGCTTTGAACTTGTCAATGCGGACTTCGAAAGAGCTCTATGGAAGAGCTGCGCGCTGTGACTCTTGTTGCCTCAAGCGCATCATTCAGCGCTAGCGATGCGCATTGGAGTCTTTTATAATCAAATCATAATACTTTTGCGCAATGAAAAATTATCAATAGTATTTTTTGGTTCTGTTCTGTCTATCTAGCATATGGTGCTGCCTCATTAAACAGCTGTGCTATACATTTGTGCTATATATATATTCTTAATTTTGTAGTAGACTATAAAATATTTGATCTTTTTGATTTTTATCTTGTTTTTCATGAATGCATTTTACAACAATACAAAGATCAATGTGCAACGTTTTACCAGATTTAGTGCTACAGTTACTGTCTCATATTTGTTCCCCACTATTTTTTTTACTAAATGTTCTGATTTTATATAATTATTGTTTTTCTAGACTAAATTTGACTGAGTTACCCACTAATCTAGTTTATAATATAATTTTTGTCATAGTTTATAATCATATTTTTGTTGTTGTTGTTGTTTTTCTTGAAGATGTCTGTATTAAGTAGACTGTGTTTAACACACAAAAGAGTGATTATCAGTTCAACACACAGTTATAGAAATTCTACAGATTATTTTTATTTATTTTTTTTTACTGCGATTGTAACGGATCGGTATCGATCTTTTAAAAAAAAATTATTATTAAAATAAGGCCATAATATTTTTGACTCATGGCTGAAGTTAAGTTTCTCCAGCTCTCCCCAGGTTGGCAAAAAATGCATCTCAAAATGCATCAGATTGAGGCTTTAATTATGGAATATTTAACATTTTCTTACGGGGAGCATGCCCCCGAACCCCCTAGAGGGGTAATATCCTTCTCACCTTTTTCACCCCTGAGCCGTTTTCATGCCTGCCTATGTGTTAGAAGTAGCGTGAGTGGTTTAAGTACATCCAAAATAGAATGGCCATCAGTTAAATGTCGGATTTTGTAGTGCATAGTGTAGACAGCATCACTGATTATAATGTGTTTTATTTTCATTTGTGTCATTGCGTCGCGTCACTCACGCCCAGTGTAGACAGAGTGTAAGGTAACTTGTATTTTCTAAACTTGCATCGTTAGTCGAATATCACAATTAAAAACCAAACATGGGGGCAATAAAGGTTTCATTCAATTCAATGGTTTAGTAGAAGACTATGGGTTGTTGTTTTTTCAATACTGAGCAGACTTTTGTCAAACCCAGACCAGTATGCTTTGCTGGCATCATCCCACCAGAGGACCATTTTAATGAGAGAGCAAATTCACAGAAAACATCTTTGCCGCTCCACCCTGACAGATGTGATGACCACTGTCGATGGATGTTCCTTTTAAGATGGCTGTGCCATAAGGCTCTCTAGGAGCACGACAGCATGCGCTCTGCCTCGAGTCCTTCAGGGAATAAAGCTTTACATGAGCTGACAGATATGAATTGTGTTCCTTTAGTGGAGTGGCATGAAGAGGAAATATAACGACGGAGGCTAGAGCTATGGTGAGGTTCTGCTTAATGTGACAGAAACACAAACCCACTTAAAGGCTTGAGCTTGGATCAATTTATGTGTTTAGATCAATTAGCTTTTTCAGAAGCAATCATGATTACTTTCTACTGAAATTTCATTTCAGGGATCTGAGAGAGGTTTGGAAGAAAATTGGCTTATACTTCAAGCAGACCAAACTTTTAAATTCACAGTTTAGTTTGCTTATAAGTTGAATTGTAAACACAAGGGACTTTGTATACCTTATTTTCACTTTTGCTTGAATCTTAAGGTTCTACAAACGTAAAATATGGATATTACAGATTACCATACAAAGTGCTGCTTATTCTGTTTCTATGCAGATGACAGAGTGAGATATTATTATACACAATAGTGGGCTGCCTTTCTGTCATATTGCTATGCTGGCATATGTTGGGATATAAAAACACAACTCTCAAAGGTCTTCCTTCAGTTTTGATCCTGAAGATGGCAAAATCTGAAATCCTTGTCCTTGTCGGAACACTTTTTGCCCCTCATGAGGAAAACAGCTTATAAGTAATACTAAGTGATGTGTTTTAAAAATGTAAAATGCATAAAGTTTTCGGTGTTGGGTAGGTTCAGGGTGTGCGATTGTGCTTGTGCGCTTGATTTTCTATTCCGAAGGGGACTTTGCAAGACAGACCCATGGGGACTAGTGAACCAGGGGTGCATTTTCCAAAAGCATTGCTACCCATCATAGAGAGCCTAAGCCCCTCCCTTCCGGTCGACCACCATGGGACCTTATTTCGGAAAAATATTGTATGGTAGTCAATGGCGAGAGATAACAAATATTTTGATTTCGTTTAAATCTGATCCCTGAATTACACATATGATGTTTGTCAATTTAAAAGATACATTTTAAAGTAAAGAAAGTCGCAGTTTGATGTAAAACTGTTGAGATATAAGACTGTGAAAATACGTAATTACAAAGACTACAAACCCCAAAGGCGCACATTTTCTCTCCAATGAATGAAGCGAACTTTACTGAGGCTGATGCCATTGTTTCTATAGTCTTCCGTCATAATCGTAATGTTACCGTTCATGCAGAGGTGGAAAGTAACGAATTACATTTACTCGCGTTACGTAATTGAGTAGTTTTTTTGTGTACTTCTACTTTAAGTAGTTTTTAAAATCTATACTTTTACTTTTACTGAAGTACATTTTGTTTGAAGTATTGTACTTCGCTGACATTTTAAATCATATCCGTTACTGAGTAAAAATAATAGTAGACGGGAGAAAAAAATAATAATCACACTCCGGAACCTACTGCATTGGTTGAAAGGCGGGAGAACAAACGCGCAAGAAAGGTGACGCAGACCCATAGACAGACCCAGCTGAAGCTGAAAACGAATCGCGCTCTAATTCTTATGAAACGAATTATGTCCTCGAGGATAGATATTTGTTTGCTAAAAAGTGAACGCAAAGTGGCTGCAAAAGGAGGATATAGGACACTACCCCTCCTGCAGATAAAGGTATGTGCCGATTATAACTTCGAGTGACTTACGTGATGCAGAGGGAATCCCGAAATCCAGTCATGAAAGTGGAATTATTCACTTAACGCAGATATCACGTAAAACATGCAAAATAATGGATAGATACATGGAAAGTAGAACTGTGCAATAAATCCAATCGCAACCTGGTCTGTGAATATTTAAGCACAAAAATACTGCATGTAAATGTATAACCCTATTTGTTCTGCTGAGCTGTGCCGCTTTTTGTCTACTAAGTTAACTTAGTACATACTCAAGTATGCGTGACATTCATGTGCTGTGTCTGAAATCTCCACTCAAAGCACTACTCCCTAACCCCTATGTTGGGGGTAGAGAGCAGAGCACTATATAGTGAGCTCACCAGCATAATAGAAACACCACTTTCGGACACTATTCGATCGTCTCTCTGCGCCGTTGATTACATCATCTGTCAGCTGGTGCCGAGCCGGCTCTGGGCTTAATAGATTTTTTAAAATAAATACATTACTTTATATTGAGCTTATTTCTCCAAAATTTAAAAACTAAAAGTGATTTCTGGCCGTTTTTGTTTTAATGCACTACTCCACACATTATTATAACTTATTTTTACGATCCGCGCAATGCATGATGGTATGTAGGGCTTTGTTAGTGACCATCGGTTGTACACATGGTTGTACACTACTTTTCAAAATGCATTCTGGGATACATTGAGAGGACTATATAGGGTATAATAATCATCATTATACATTCGGACAGCACTACAAAATGGCGAGCTCACTATATAGTCCACTATATAGTGAGTAGTGGGACATTTCGGACACAGCAATGGTGTTTTCAGCGTCTCGCAAACAATTTGTGAATATGAACATTTCCAGAGCTGCTCTGAGAGAACGCCTAATGGGCATTTTCATAATTTTATTTGAGAAAAAACTTTGTTTTTTTACACTTTTCTTCACTTTTGGTCTTCACTACAACCCGTCAAAATAAAAGTTGGGTTTCACTATGAGAAATTATGACAGAAATATATTACTATTGTAGGCATACAGAAGAACGTAGCCTACCTCTCAAAATAATAATAATAACAACAACAATATTAATACATTTCATTATTTAAAGGAATATTTTTTTTGTCCATGGTTTAATTTAGTAAATCTGTTTTTGCAGCGCTTCCCCCAAAAATAAAAGGACACAAGTTTAAATTTACTTTTGATTACCACCGTTTTTGATAATATATTTGTATTAAATCAAAGAAACATTAATTTTCTGAATAAAATGCATTTCATAGGACAATATAATTCTTAAACATTTTAATAAATAATTAATGCTAAAAATAAGTTGTCATTATCAATTATTGAATTTAATTGATTAGACATGTTTTATTAAAATTTTAATAAACAAAACAAACAAATGGTTTCAAGTTTATTATAATTAAAAGCATTTGTTCAACCAAATAAAAACCCTGTTTTCGTAATAATTTTAACTGATGATAATAATAATAATTTATTTAATAATTGATTAATACTGTAAACCATGGTATTTTCAGAGACGTTATCACACTGTGAAAATCTCATACCATTACAACCCCACACGGGGATTCCCCCACCCCGGTGTTAAAAAAGTAACTCAGTAACTTTTACTTTGAGTAAATTTTAAATGAGCTACTTTTTACTTTTACTTGAGTAGATTTTTAGACCAGTACTTTTACTTGTACTTAAGTAAAATTTTATTGAAGTAGTAGTACTTTTACTTGAGTAGCATATTTTATTACTCTTTCCACCTCTGCCGTCATGAGTGTGTTGTTCCAGACTGCACACACACACACAGCAGCTGATCTTGCTCGTTGTTTCGCCTCCCGGGAGATGTAGTTCATTGAGGGTTTTTCACATAAAACTAAAAGTTACTCTTCTGTTTTATGACGAACTTGTGACTTTCTTGGCTTTCATAATTATCTTTTAAATTGACAAACATCATATGTGTAATCCAGGACACAGTTCAGACGGAATGAAAAAGATAAGTCTATCTCTCGCCATTGACTACCATGCATTGTTTTTCCGAAATAAGGTCCCATGAACCTATTAGCCATTGTGTGTGAGGGGGCTTAAATTAGTGATTCATTTCATATTACAATGTATGAATGCAAAATTAAATGAAACTCAAATAGTCCAAAATGAAATCTGAGAAAGCAGTTGTTTGTTTGTTCACTTTTCGTTCCTGATTGTGGTTCTTGTGGGCTTGGACTGGTCACAGTACTTACATATTGTTGCCTTATTGTCAGTTTGATTGCTTCTATTTCTCTCCTCATTTGTAAGTCACTTTGGATGAAAGCATCTGCTAAATGATTAAATGTAAATGTACGTGAGTCTGGAGTGCTTATAGAGATATGAAACGATGGCTGAATAAGTGTGCTCAAAGATGAGTTTGTAGTTTTGAGCTGTACTGAAGGCTGGTTTAGCTCTTTGTTCTCCCCTACCTCACAATCAGGCTCCTGCAAGCTAGATTGTACTGCTGAATTGTAAAGTGCTTTTCAAATTGAGCTCAAGTTGTTCTGTCTAAAACAGAATTTCTTTTCCCTGTACGTTTATTGATTTGAATAACATCCAGTTGCTTGGCTGAAGAGCCGAGCGCGCCGTCTAATGAGCTGCCAAAAGAGGAAGGCCGGATATGACATTCCAACTATTCCTTAATAATTGTTGTGCTGTTTTATTGGGTACAATACAAAAGAAAGGATGTTTATCACCTACACAGCCTGAAGTAAATCTATATTCATGTGGGGCATCTTATATGATCAATGAAAGGGCCTTTTGTAGAAAAACAATCCTCCCACTGCTTGCAAATAGATGCATTACATCCGCATTTCTACCATACGCTAAAAGTATTGAACGGAGGCAAATTGCTACAAATGCGAACTGTCGTTTGTGCTGTTTAATTCCACTCCAGCCGTGCTAACAGGCTGACACTGCACAGACAGGATGTCGTCAATGCTCTCGCTCGCTGCACAGTTTTGCATTTCACCTAATCATTGCCAAGATTATTTATGAATTCTAAACAGCATTGCTCTAGTAGTGTCACAGTATTAATAAAATAAGTCATGGTGAGAATTTTGGCAGGACAGGGGTGGGTTTTTTTTTCCTCTTTCACCTCTTTGCAGCATTTTTGGCCTCCTCTCATAAGAGGTTTAATGAAGCAGTAAATATGAATCTGTCATAAAGAATTCAAGCAGCTGGTGGAGCAGGCAGGGTTATCAACATCAGGTTATTAACAGCATCATTAGAAGGGGCCAGGAATGGAGATTACTTCCAGCAGCAGGAGGGGGGACAGCCAAACAAACAAATGAATTTCCCTCTGATTAACGTCAGGTTGACTGCATACCCTGAGAGGGATCAGGGAGCGGAGAGCTTTGCCTTCTGAGATTCGATGGCCATGCTGGTGTTAAAATGCAGAAACAGCAGACGGTTTTAAACCCTAGTGAGTTGCTCACATAGAAAGCATTTTAAGGCATCATAGGAGTTCTTGGTGGGAATTCTTTTTCTAAAAGGTGGGTTGTAATCCTGTTTTATTAGCTTTCTAAGGTAACATCACAAACTCAGAATCCACTGCCACAAACTTATCCACATTCTCAAGGAGAAAAAATGCAAAGATTCTGCCTTTAGGGAGTACAACAGCTTGTACACTCAAAATGACATCTTTGTATATTATTTAAAGAAGTTCACTTTAAAAAAAAACTTTTGTTGATAATTTACTCACCCCCATGTCATCCAAGATGTCCATGTCATTCTTTCTTCAGTTGAAAAGAAATTAAGGTTTTTGATGAAAACATTCCAGGTTTTTTCTCCATATAATGGACTTTACTGGTAACCAAACGGTTCAAGGTCCAAAAGACAGATTCAGTTTAAACTGCAAACTGTTCACAGGGCTTTAAACGAATTCCAGACGATGTATAAGGGTCTTATCAAGCGAAACGATCACTCATTTAAAAAAAAATAATTTATAAGCTCGCCTTGCTCTGTTCTGTGATGTGCGTTGTGACTCTCCTGTTCGAACTCGCTCATCAAAATGAACGAATCTTTTTCGTGTCATTTGGTTCATTCAACGAACGAAGTGAACAAATTGACTCGGGAAAAAGCTTTGTTCATTTTGATAAAGAGTTTTCAAACAGGAGAGTCACGAACGCGCATCACAGAACAGGAGCAAGGTGAGCATTTGTGCTTATAAAACTTAAACTTTCATATTTTTTTTAATGAGCGATCATTTCGCTTGATAAGACCCTTATTTATCGTCTGGAATCGTTTCAAAGCCCTTTGAACAGTTTGCAGTTTAAACTGAAACTGTCTTTTGGACCTTGAACCGTTTGGTTTCCATTGAAGTCCATTATATGGAGAAAATCCTGGAATGTTTTCATCAAAAACCTTAATTTCTTTTTGACTGAAGAAAGAAAGACATAAACATCTTGTATGACATGGGGGTGAGTAAATTATCAGCAAAAATTTTTTAAAGTGAACTACTCCTTTAAGGACATATAACTTATATACATATTTTACGAGTAGATAAGAAACAAAGTTGTCAAGGTGCCCCTTGAAGTGCCTCCACAAAATAAAATATGACATTAAACAGTGTATAAATCACTTGTTTTAGTTACTGTGGGAAGCAGCGTTTCTCTCTTGCCTGATGAGCCCATTGAGATTTAACAGACACCCAAAAATGTTCTGTGAGTTTGGTGAAGGGTAATTGAGAATGAAAGGGGAAAAGTCACATGAGAGCAGATGCGATAAACCCTGACTCTTGTTTTCAACCGCAAATCGATCTGAATGAATAATAGTGTTAATGAGAAGACTAATCGAAAAGTAAATCAAACTTCAAATTTGAAAAGAAAAAAAAAACATGAAAAGGAAAACATGATCTTTGAGGGGTTTTTAGTGAGCAAACCGGCTTGGCGAAGTTAAAGGTACATCTCCGTGTCAATGACTATCATGACACCTTCCGTTTTTATCAAGCTTTAATGACTGATAATCTGATAAAATGTTTGCTATTAAAAAGACTAGCTGAACATCCGTTGACAAATAAAATATGCATGACAGTAATGCATTCTTATAGCTAATTCAAGCATAATTATTGTTTATATAACCTGGAAAAAACAGCAGTTATAAATTAATATATTTCATTCCTCTTCAAATCTTCAATTCAGTTCAAATCTGTTTTCTGGTCTTACCTGGTTTAAATTGGCCTCAACTGCCTCTCTTTGGCTTTTTTAGCTGGAGATTAATGATTTCATCCACAGCACAAATCCCCTGGAACCAGCCAACAGACCGACCTAGGAGACCAGCAAACCAGCTTTGGCTGGTTTAAGATTTTCTTTTTCAGCAGGGCACTGAAAATATCAACAGAATAGTTTGATTGACTTGTTGCACAATATTTGTGTGCTATGCCTTTTATACCAGGGAGGTAAGAGCGACTGGTCTAGGGTCCTGAACGACTTTAGACCAGTCGCTCTTACCTCCCTGGTCATGAAGGCCATGGAGAGGATCATCAAGGAATACATCATCAAGGCAACTAGCTCGATGATGGATCCATTGCAGTTTGCTTATCAGGCTGGTAGGGGTGTTGATGATGCAAAAATTTTCATCTTAAACATCATCCACAAGCACTTGGAAACACCTAACACCTCAGCCAGACTTCTCTTTGTAGACTTTTCTTCGGCATTTAATACAATGCAGCCACATATATTGGCAGAGAAGCTTATTACACGCTTCCACCTCAACCACCAACTCATCCTGTGGATTATTGATTTCCTTACCAAAAGATCACAGAGGGTATTGGTGAACCACACTTTATCCGACAACCTATTCACCTCCACGGGTTCTCCACAAGGCTGTGTCCTCTCTCCGCTGTTTTTTATTCTCTACACTGATGATTGTAGATCCGTCCAGCCTAACTGCCATTGTGTGAAATTTGCTGATGACACAGTTCTCTTGTCTCTGCTCTCCAGTAATGTACAACATCACGGCCCAGCCCTGCAGGACTTTTTAGTTTGGTGCGGAAAGTCTTGTCTTGAGCTGAACATAGATAAAACCAAGGACATGATTGTTACCTTCTCTCCCAAACAAAGAGAATTAGCAGAGGCTGTCACCACTATTATCCACCAGGAGTCAGTGGAAATAGTGGAGACATATAAATACCTGGGATCGACCTTTGACAATCTGCTAAGGTTTTCCACCAATACAGAGGAGATCCTTAAAAAGTGTCATCAGAGACAATATCTACTTAGGAAGTTGAATTCATTTGGGGTCAACAAAGTTATTCTCAGCACATTCTATTATTCTTTCATTGAAAATGTAATAACTTTTTCATTCATCAGCTGGTTTCATTCCATCACTCTCCAAAACAGGAATCGCCTGTCGAGTGTGGTTAAGGTCTGTTCAAAGATCATTGACCAGCCCGTCCGAACTCTTACTGCCTTATGTGACCAACAGACTTTAAAGGTGGCACGCAGGATTATTAATGACCCCTCTCATATTCTGTTTCTGGAGTTTGAATGGCTACCCTCGGGAAGTAGACTCCGTTGTCCGCTTTGTCGGACACAGAGGAGGAAAGTAACCTTTATTCCGAGGGCTGTCCAGCTTATGAACTTGAACTTTAATAGGAGCTAATTTTCCGATCTCTACAATTTATTTATCTATAATGGTATGTGGTATGTAGTGTTGGTGTGTAATGTGTTTATGTAAGCTACTGGAATGTGCCTTCAAATTTCCCCCTGGGGACAAATAAAGTGCTTTGAATTGAATTGAATTGAATTGAATTGAATACTTTCATATTATAAAGTATTGAGTTGTTTAGCTTAGCAACATGCTAACATCAAACCCTATCGGAATGAGTTGTTAAATCTCCAGTGCACTTCATGTCAGAGATGCTTTAGGGGAGAATAAAAACTCTATTCAGTTTCTCCACAGGGAAATAGATTTTGAACGATATTGTATAAACCTTTAAAGACAGCCTTACTGTGAGCTACGAGGTTGTTAATCAATAGGGTTTGCTTCTGTTGAAGCTTTTTGCCAGCATTATTTCAGCTTAGTTTTAAAATAATCATGTTTAACTGCAGAATTCATGTTGAAAAACTACATTATCCATGTTGCTGTACAGAATTTTCAGCGTGGAAAAAACAAGCCAAACGTGGAAAAGATCTCTTTAGCTCTGCGCTACTCTCATGAATCGCCAGTCTCTCTACACTCTCAAAATACTTCAATGTTTGAATATCTACATATATATGCATATTTTGCAAGAAACCTAAAATATGTTGTTTACACTGTATATAATCAACATTTTTCAAAAATACAGTAGATTTGTATTTCTCCATGATTTTTAATCTGTTTATGCTGTTCGCAATGCTCTATGGGATTGTAGTTTTTCTATCACTAAAGCCATTAAGTACATTCTTTTGTATTTTTGCCTGATTTTCAAATACTTTTTTGCTTCGAAATCAAAAGGTATGTTATGTTATGATTCTCCTCACTGCTTTGCTTGGTTTATGGCTTATAACACCAAGACTTTTTTTGAAATCCCTGTGGTAAAAATGAATGGGAAAAAAAGACTTCCTGATAAACTGTTGCACTCCATATAGAGTGTTCCAAATCACTCAAAATGTTCGTTTTTAGTTAGGATCATGCTGTGTCGACAGCAAGACAGCTCACTTAGATGCTGCAATAGAGTTTTTCTGTGCTCTATTATAACAGCTCGTTCAGTCAAGTCTTCGCACCCCACTGTCCGCAGCTGTAACTCATTCCTGCTCATAAATGATTCAGCCCGCTTTACTACACGTAAACTCAACTTTCAAGCCCCTAATATAGTCAAGCTGTCATGCTGTTGGAGTTAGCTCTGCTTTCAGGTTTGGTCTTATTAAATTTGCTTTTTTTTATCATTGCTGTCTGGGTAGCTGCATCTGTTGCTGTGATTTATGATGGATAGGGCTTATGTATTCCTCGCCTCTTTAATGAATGACATTTAACGGAGACACAACAGAGGGCGGCAGCCACGCTGGAGTCAGTGTTCATCTGATATCACTTTTCCCACTGGGACTGGTTCTCATTCAGTAACTGACGCTCAGCCGGGTTTCCACTTTGCGTTTACACTGACATAAAAGAGTTCATCAATTACTCATCCTCATGTCATTCCAAATCCATAAGACTTGAATTTATCTTTAAGTTTTTTTGTTTTTTTTTTTTTTGTTTTTTTTAGTGAAATCTGAGGGTTTTCTGCCCCTCCATTGACAGTCTATTCACCCAAAATATGATCAGCTTTTATTCATTATAAACATTGATCAGCAAATGTACATACACAGCAAAATCCCCAGTGTTAAATTAACACTGAAAGTGTGAATATAAACTCAGCCAATTTTCGTTTCCCATGCAGCCAATTTTCGGGTTATGGTCAGAGTTAAGGTCACTTTTCGGTTTCTGAAACATTAGGGATAACCCGTTTACATGCGTGAGCAGAGAGAGTTCTCCTGTATACATGGAATTGCAATATCCCGATGTGAACAAATGCGTTTTATTGCCGCTACAAACAAATATTTTGGAAGGAAAAGTCTAAATATAAATGGAAATCAAGTTAATAAAATGCATAATATTACATATGAACGAGAAAAAATGAGTGTTCTTTGCCATCAGTGGCTATTTAACTGCAGCAAACGTCCAAATACCAGTCTATCTGAGTTCCAAAACCATTCAGTCACAGAGTCAGTACAGATAAACAACACTGTATGTACACAGAGATATATCATCCATTATAGGACAGTTCTGACTGCTAAAATGAGCTTCTCGTTCAACTTGCCTCGGTCAGACTCAGCACTGAAGAGTGACGCTCTCCAATGACTGCACTCCTATTGGTTGCCAGTGCGAAAATCGCCCTTCATTTGCATAAAGTTAAACTTTCTCAACTTTGTCGCGTCGGCTGGACACAGCCCCACTGGTCGCCAATGGTCTAGCTGTCGCACGTGTCGCCAGAAGTTGACCGCTCACCATTGATAATGAATGGTATCACGTCGCTTGGTCGCGTGTAGTGTGAACGGGGCTTAAGACGCAAAATGCGTCATTTCCGATTATTCTTCCTGTATCCAAAGACAACAATAACAGGAGCACACGGATAATGAATAGTTTGGGGCAGATAGCGATTGCCTTTGTTTGCCTTGTTGATGTGCTGGTAACAGTTACTGACATCGCTCCAAAAAGTATGCTGTGCTGTGTCTCGTCTGGTCTCGCTATGTTTACTTCCGGTATATTGCACAAGGATTTTTGTATGCGCAGAGAAGTTTCTCTACTCAAAAGACCAAGATTCCTTGCAAATAGAACATGCGCAGAGCACAAATCACTATGGGGATATGCCAATTCACGTTTACATGACCAAAAATTTGGGTTAGAAAGGGGTACCCAGGGTATAATATCTCGGTTTTTAAAATACGGGATATGAGCAATATTCGGGTTTTTGCCGGTGTTTACATGGCCGTTCAGCGACCGGGTTACTGCTAATATCCTGGTTTTGAATGGGTTATTGGCTGCATGTAAACGCAGTGACTGAAGCAGTGTTAAAGTTAATGAGATAATTAAGTGATTAATTGACTGATGATTGAGTATTATTGAAGACACCTAATGGTGTCACCTTTTCTTTGTATTCATCTGGCTGTTATAACTTTGTACAGCAGTCAAACAAAATATAAAGTTAACGTTTTGAGGGTCAAAAGCCAAACTAAAGTGAACACTGAACACCATAATGGTGACTTAAAATGATTGTTTTCTCCTTCAATAATGCTCAATTATCACTCAATTATTCACTTAATTATCTCATTAACTTTAACACTGCATCAGTGTTCTTTAAAGAGTTTATAATTCACGCTCTCAGTGTTGATTTAACACTGGGGTTTTGCTGTGTAGAGCACTCAAATATTTTTTCTAGTTTTGTTTTTGGACCTTTTTTTTTGAAAGTTGGCTACCAAACAGTTTTGTTGCCCATTGACTTTCATTCACAAAACCACTGAGACATTTCTCAAAAGTATCATCTTTTGTGTTCCTCATAAGAAAATCACTCCCCAAAGCAGCGTGAGCGCATTTCTTTGCAGGGCACAATGTCTTTTGTTGTGTTTAGCTGGAGGAATTGAGTGTGATGTATTTACAGTATTCTCCTGTGCTCTTTCGTAGCCCCCTCTGTGGCCCCTCAGAACATCCAGATCAACACTCTGTCATCCACACAGCTGGAGGTTCAGTGGGAGCCGCCCCCTGCCAGACCCAAAATGGCATCATTCAGGGATATACAGGTGACATCCCCAAACCACCCACCTCGTCCAAGTCTCTCATACTACTATCTATCTGTCCTCTTTTTTCTCCTCCCTAGAACTCTGCTGTCATTTCAAGCTCTCCAGGGTGGAAGAATAGCTACAGTCTGTTTCTTTAGTCTTCATTTTCTTTTCTTGTATTCTCCACAGGTTTACTGTATTAGATTATGGCGTAGACAGTACGTTTTATAAGAACCCATGAATTAATAGATCATGGGTGAGGGTTAAGTGAATATCTGCTGAAATATACATGAAGTTTATTCAGTATATAAAAATGTGCCGGCAGTAATATGTAATATTCATGTTAAAGGGGTCGTATAATGACATTATTTAAGTTAATTTGATTCTTTAGGGTCTAAATGAAAAGTTTGTAATATACTTTAATTAAAAATTCTCATTAATATTGTAGGAAAACACTAATTTTTCCTGGTCAAAAACAGCTCTGTTTTCAGCACGCCGTTTCAGTCCATATGCCTTTAAATGATAATGAGCTTCATTTACTCCACACAAAACTCAGCCAAGAACAGAACACCACAATCACTTAGACGTCATTCTGCTCCAGTGTATCTACAATGACAGACTATGATGACAGCTCGCTCAGTGTGGGTCTGTGTTGAAACGCTGCCATCAATCAATAATCGTGGAAGAGGTGTCTGGACCGTGTGACGCTACATGGTCAAATGAGGCAGGGAAAACATAAGGAGATTAAAAGAAAAACACTGGATGGATTTTTATCATTAAATGATGGTTGTGTACAGGCACTGCTAACACACATTGCCGTGCAGTCAACTTGAAAAAGTGCATGGATATGACCCCTTCAATCCAGAAATCCTTGTTGTTTTCATTGAACACTTAAGTTCTGCATGATCAGAGAAGAAACTATAAACCCACTGCTCCTTTCACCTCTTCATTAAAAGAGCTTTGTAGCAATTTGTTTAATATAACCATAGTGGATGACATAAATTCGTTTTTTTTACATGGTTATGGTACTGAATGTCAATAGCATTTCAGCTGTGTCAGAAATGTACAATGTAGTCAAATATATGACCAAAATAAAAACACGTTCTAAATTACTCTGCACAGCAGACAAAATATTTACCTGCTTCCAGGGATCCCAAACAGATAAAACAAAAGATTTGTATTGAATAATACAAAAATGTTATTCACATTGGTGCACCAGTGCTTGATAAAAGTTAAAAAAAGATAAAATGTTTCTATCTATTATCTTATCTATCTATTGTATCTATCTATCTATCTGTCTATCTGTCTATCTGTGTCTTGTACTGTTCTTGTCTGTCTGTCTGTTGTATGTTATGTATGACTGTCTGTGTTTATCTTTCATTTTGTCTGTCTGTCTGTATATCTGTCTGTCTGTCTGTCTGTCTGTCTGTCTGTCTGTCTATCTATCTTTCATTTGTCTGTCTGTCTGTATATTGTCTGTCTGTATGTCTGTCTGTCTTATCTATCTTTCATTTGTCTGTCTGTCTGTCTGTTGTCTGTCTGTCTGTCTGTCTATACTATTCTATCTGTCTTTCTGTCTGTCTGTCTCTCTGTCTATCTATCTTTCTGTTGTCTTGTATATGTTTGTCTGTCTGTCTGTCTATCTTATCTATCTATCATATGTGTTTGTCTGTCTTGTCTGTCTATCTCATCTTTCTGTCTTTTCTGTCTATATCTATATGTTTCATCTGTATGTCTGTCTGTCTGTCTATTTTTCATCTATATGTATCTGTCCATCTTATTCTATCTATACATCTATCTGTCTGTCCGTCCGTTCCGTTTGTCCGTCTGTCTGTCTGTCTGTCTGTCTGTCTGTCTGTCTGTCTGTCTGTCTGTCTGTCTATCTATCTATCTATTGCTGTACTGTCTTTCTGTCTGTCTGTTCTGTCTGTCTGTCTGTCTGTCTGTCTGTCTGTCTGTCTGTCTGTCTGTATGTATATGTCTGTATATCTGTCTGTCTGTCTATATCTATGTTTCATCTGTCTGTCTGTCTGTCTGTCTGTCTGTCTGTCTGTCTGTCTGTATTTCTGTTTGTCTGTTGTCTGTCTGTCTGTTTGTCTGTCTATATCTGTTTCATCTATATGTCTGTCTGTCAGTCTCTATCTGTCTATCTATCTATCTATCTATCTATCTATCTGTCTGTCTGTCTGTCTGTCTGTCTGTCTGTCTGTCTGTCTGTCTGTCTATCTTTCATTTGTCTGTCTGTCTGTCTATCTATCTTTCATCTGTCTGTCTGTCTGTTTGTCTGTCTGTCTGTCTATCGGTCTATCTTTCATCGTGTCTGTCTGTCTGTCTGTCTTTCATCTGTCTGTCTGTATTATCTATCTGTCTATCTGTCTGTTTGTCTGTCTATTGTCCCTGTGTTGGCTAAGAATCTGAATGGGAAACCATGGGTCTCTAAAAGTTAAATAAGTCAAGTACTTTTCAGGGCCACTACACATTGTCAATGCAGTCATGGCTGAAATGGTTGCCAGGATGCTGTGCTTTGTGCCAGACAAAGTTTAAATCTATACATCCACCTATGTCTTTCATTGTCTGTAGATCCTTTACTGGGAGAATGACAGTCAGAACGAAAGCGGAGAAAGTTCAAGATTCTTTCCGGCCTGAAACCAACATGAGACTGAAGAACCTGACCAGCTACACGTACTATATGGTCAAGCTGTCTGCCTTCAATGCTGCGGGAGACGGTCCGTTCAGTGAGCCCAGGAGGGGGCGCACTCTTCAGGCAGGTGAGCGTCTGCACAAATCATCCAAATCACCATTAAACTCCCATTCAGAACTGACCACAGAGCCCCCCTCTGACCTGAGCACCAACCGTTACACCCTTAAAGACTAACCTATAAATCTGACCGCAGACAGCACGCCAAGGGCAGTCCAGTCCACTTCCATATTGTGTTCTTCTCCATGCATGAAAACCACAGGCTCGACACCTGATCATATTTTGGAGCATCACTGTTGCATCATTCACATTGAGCAATTCATGTGTTCTGCATTAAATCATTCACTCTATAAATGTTGTCGGAATGAATTTCACGCGCAAGCAGGGAATGATTTGACCTCAGGCTCCACCTCACTGAAATGAAAGGGAGGGGCTCATTACCCACAAGTCACCTAAACAAAAACAATATTATACAATTATTCAAATGGTCTTGATGTGACCTCATTTGATCAAACAGAGGAAATTCACAACCTCTGCCTCTCTTTGACATTTCCTAAAGCAACAAGCTGCATTTGTGTAAGAGTACTGGTTTGCATAGCTAGCATTGTAAAATCTCTGCGGCAGTGGGTTATAGTCATTTTTATCTATTTAAAATGTATTACAAATATTACAACTGACTCTAAAAATCTTAATTAGATGAGCCACATTTAAAGCCGTTACAAAATAGCCAATGTACTCACACCTGTGACCGCATACTGAATTATTTAAATACTCTACAGTTAAAGGGATTGTTCACTATTCAAATTAATTTCTGATACCTCAAGGGCATCCAAGATGTAGGTATTTTTAGGTCAAACTGTTGTCTGTCAGTCATATAATTGAGGTATATGGGGTCCACCTCAAAGAGCATGCACAGAGAAGTCCAAATTAAACATGATTTCATCATGATTGATTAAAACGTTCAGTACACATTATGGCCTAAGAGCACGAAAAAGAGCGGTTTGTATTAGAAAATGAACAGTATTTATATCGTTTTCCTTCTTCCAATTGATCTGAAGGCATGGGCGTCAAAAAAATCAACATTGTCTGTTGATATATCGAAATGAGACTTCTCTGTGCATGCTCTTTGAGGTGGACCCCATAAAACTCCATTATATGACTGACAGACAACAACGGTTTGACCTAAAAATATCAAAATTGAAAATACTGTGGAAATAAAGACACCAACATCTTGGATGCCCTTGAGGTAAGATAAAACATATCAAAAATTAATTTCAAAGTGAACTATCCCTTTAAAATAAAAACAGAACTAAACACTTTACATTTATTAATACGGAAATTAATATTATTAAGCAATTTATTGAACATTTACTGAACATATTTAGAGATTTTTTAATGTAGTTTTATATGATGCAAATTTGCACTTTTTTGACAACTTTGAATTTAATTATTGGTAGATTTTTTTTGTTTTTTACATAAAAAATAAATACAAAGTAGTCCAAAAACGGCAATAAACTTTTTGAGTAGGATGACTCATTTGATGAATGAAATGAATTATCGGGATAGAGTTAAATATACGAAAACATGTTTTAAGTTATAAAACAACTTTATCTATCTCAGAGTCCTTTATCAAATTGCTGTTTTATACAAGAATTTAGCCTTTCTGAAGATTTCAGGAAAAATTGTATTTTGTAATTTGATGTGATATGAAACTAATGTGTTCAAGATTTTCAAGTGTACACATTGTGCATAAGAACACTGCAAAATCACTGTATTGAATGTACAGCCTCAAGTGGCTTGTTGCTTTAATACTAGTGAAACTGACAAGAGTGAAAGTCTGTATTTGTCAGCATTCATTGGAACTATACCGTTCTTACAGCCCCCAGCGCTCCCAGCTTCATCAGTTTCTCTGAGGTGACTAGCAGCACTCTGAACGTGTCCTGGGGTTTCCCACTGTCCCCGAACGGTGTGGTGGAAGGCTACAGAGTGGTATATGAGCCCACCGCCCCTATTTCAAGGTCAGTCTATACTCTGAATTAGAGCTGCACAATTAATGGTTACCAGATTGCAATCTATATTTAAACACCCACGCTATCTTATTCCTAAATGACAATGATTCAGCAATGTCTATTAAGCCTTTGACAAGTACAGTCACAGCTCTGCTGCTGACCTAGAGAGAGCAGTTATCATGTATGAACCAGCTTCACAGTCTTTTCAACCACGCAGTATCATTATTTCTGTTACATAATTCAAATTATCGCTGAAGTACTGGGATATAAGTTGATAGTCCGAATATATACACTGATGCCTATGGAACCGAATCGAAATACAGTAAATCACCTATTGCAAATAAGATTGTATCAATTACATATTTACAGCAGTAGGTGGCGACAAATGACTGATTAAAAATGTATTTCTAAATGTAAATGTATAACATGTTTTCACTGTATCAGAGTCTGTTTTCGTAATGTTTCTAATGGTGGCTTTTTTAACATCGCTATTAGTGTTTTAATGTGTGATGATTATGTAATGATTTGCTCATGATTTGCTCATTTTCATTTATTGTTTCCATGGCTTCCAATGGATGCCATAGTTTAACTTACTGTTCTCAGGTAGGAAGATACATACATTTGTGTGTGTAATCATGCAAACTGTGTGTGTGTCCGCATTAGGTGTGACTAAAGTGGTAACGGTGGATATCCGTGGCAGCTGGCAGCGCTGGCTGAAGGTGCGTGACCTGACCAAGGGCATGACCTATTGCTTCCACGTGCAGGCCAAGACCATCGCCTACGGGCCTGAGGCAGAGGCCAACATCACAGCAGGTCCTGTCAAAGGTGAGCTACACATCCACAACCAAACAAACACACCAACACACAGATCAGCAAAACTCTCAGGGTCGCTGAGCACAGCTTACATTCCCCACTCCTCAGCGAGACGTGTCAGAAATCCAGGCTGTGAAAAAACACCTGCGTGGATCAATATCTCACAGTGGTGTAGGCGTTTGCTTTAGCTTTATTCTTGTATTCTCAAGGGTCGGATTGCTCGCCTGTTCCTCTCAGTTCACTGCTCGCTCTCCTCTCTGTCTAGGATCTCCTGGATCACCTGTAGAAATGTCAATCACAAAGACAGGATCCATGCTCAGCATCCAATGGACACCAGGGGAAACAGGAGCAGGACATGTGACCGGCTATGTGATTGAAGCACGGCCCTCTGGTACAGCACTCAAAACTTGACTTATTGTTACTTTTTCTTTTCTTTTTTGAGTGGGAAAAGTGTTGACCACATATCAGTACTTTCAAGTTAATGGACGAGTTTTCTGTTACTTGGTTACAGTTACTTGGCAACAGTTAAGTTTTATTACTTTTATAACGTGGTGGGGAAAAAATCGTATTATAACTATTAAAGGGATAGTTCACTTTGAAATTAATTTTTTATATGTTTTAGCTTACCTCAAGGGCATCCAAGATGTAGGTGTCTTTGTTTCCACAGTATTTTCAATTTTGATATTTTTTTGGTCAAACCGTTCTTGTCTATCAGTCATATAATGGAGGTCTATGGGGTCCACCTCAAAGAGCATGCACAGAGAAGTCCAAATTAAACATCATTTAATGATTTGTAAATGTAAGTACACATTGATGGCCTAAGATACACGAAACTAGCGGTTTGTGTGAGAAAACGAACAGTATCTATATTGCATTTACCTCTTGTAACCACAGCCACGTGCCAAGTGATCTGAGGCACGGGCGCTTGGATCTGCGCAGACTCTGGAAAGCTGAAAAAATTCAACTTTGTCTGTTGATATATCGAAATCATCTTCCATTGCGATTTCCTGTATATCTAAATATGTTTAGATCTTCACAGTGAAGGATAACACTTCTGAAATCTCTGTGTAAACAATGAGTGACAATGTACACGCGTAAGAGATCACTTCCGGCACTTGCGCAGACCAAAGGCGTCCACGCCCTCAGATCAGAAACAATATAAATACCGTTTTCTCACACAAACCGCTCGTTTCGTGTCTTAGGCCATCAATGTGTCTTTACATTTACGAGTCATTAAATCATGTTTAATTTGGACTTCTCTGTGCATGCTCTTTGAGGTGGACCCCATAGACCTCCATTATATGACTGACAGACAAGAACGGTTTGACCCAAAAATATCAAAATTGAAAATACTGTGGAAACAAAGACACCTACTTCTTGGATGCCCTTGAGGTAAGATAAAACATATCAAAAATTAATTTCAAAGTGAACTATCACTTTAATACATTTAATTTGAATACATTGAAAATTCACTATACATTTGTCCGTTTTAAATATACATATTTTGAAACTTAAATTTAAAGAAGCAATCAAGCTTTTAATGAAAATCAAAGTGCTGCCAACGTTATTCAGCGCTTTTAAAACTACCGTAAATTTTATTAGTGATGAAGAAAATCATGTTGAATCCTCTGAAATTCATTTAGTGTTCCTAATTAAAAGTGAAATGAATCACTGTTGTTATTGTTAACTAAATAAACAATTTATCGATTTATTTAGAAACTTAAATAAATTAAAGTGCTAAAACTAAAACTGAACTGAAATAAAAAATAAATTAAATAAAAATAATTAGCTAAATAGAACAGTTTTTAAAAAAGTTATGTCAAAGCACAACAAAATTACTAAAACTTCAAAGTTAAAATTAAAACTAAAAAGCTAATTTGAAATATTAATATTAAATTATAATATTAATAATAAATTATTTTGTGTTTTTAATCCTATTGCTTTTACGTTATATGTTAATATTTGTATACTACTGTATATTGTAATTACTTTCATAGAAAATACATACATTTCATACATTCTTTTTTTCACGTTTTTTTTTATTTATTTTGAATCATAAAATGTAATTACATTTCAATTAAATTTGACCAGGAATCATGTGAATAAATGCATCTTTATTTCATTCAAGGTTCAACTTTTTTGCCACACCTGTAAGTTTGATAATTTACCAACCATTTCTTACCAGAAACCTGTATTTTGCTTTTTCTTCTTTTTTTTATTTTTTTATTTTATTTTTTTAATATATTTTGAATCATATTTGAGTCATTTATTGCATAATTTCATAATTTGCAGTATCATTTGCCAGAAGATCTTATAAACTGCACTTGTCACATCGTAATTTGTTCCATTTTTTGCATTAGAGAAAAAAACCTGAAGCTCTGAAATTTTGTTTTCACTGAGATAAAATTCGCTCTAATATATAGCTTTTTTTAATAGTTTTTCATATTTCCAGTTCAAACCTTGTTATGTTCCAGTTCCTTTTAAAGTTAACAGCCAAAACTAATTTCTACTCACATTTGGCGAGTGTTCGTTTAGGAGCTAGATTGCTGGTCTGAAATCATCTACTGAACATTTATTTGTCATTGTTGCTGGGATACATTAATATAACTGCCCTTTCCATATCAGGATGGGTTATTCACATTGAACAACATTGCTTGTCGGGCAATGAAACAGCTGTTAGCTGCTCTTGATGTCAGCATCTGCTAAGTATAATGGGACGCTGTAATGAACTTAGTGCTTCCAAGTTCATGATGACATTTTCACTGGAAGTGACCTTGCTCTCTGCAGATGATGGCATGTGGGATACGTTTGTGCGGCACCTGCCTCCCACCAGCACCTCTCACTCTGTGAGTCTGGACCGCCTGCGGCAGGGCATCAGCTACCAGTTCAGAGTGCTCGCCGTCGGACGAGTTCGGCTCGACGGTGGGGCACGGATGCGGCCCTCTGCTGCCATGTCAGGTAATAACGTCAGGCCTCCTGTTACTGTGATGAGTCATGAAAGAGATTTGACAGGGTGTTGCATCAGTTACTGTTGATATTATTTAGCTCTAATGTGACTTTTACACCCACATGAACTTGACTCACCCTGCACTCCCAGAAAAGCTGCTTTTTCTTGGCCTAATGTAGTTATCAGACATGTTTCATTTCAACCTTTCAAACTAAACATTAGTTGGAGAAATAAAGAAAAACACAAAAATGAGATAAATGTAGAAATATAGTAAAAGTATCAGGCTTTAAAATGAATATATTAAATATATATTAACTGATCACACTTGATATTACACAAGAACAATTTGTGAAGCAGGAGACTTTTCCAAGTAATTTCATTACTGTCTGTGAGAATGAGTTGAGAATGAGATCACACTGCAAAAAAACAAATAATTATAAGAATTTGGCAAATTAGATAAAATATCAAATGAGTGATACAATATTAACATTCTAATCTCAGTAGCTTCTATTTTTTTAATACCTCCCAGAGGAAGACTAAGAACTACTATACAGTTCAAAATGAACAAGATAAATGCACAATGTATAATTAATTCTAAAGTAAAGATGGTCACAGGCTTTTATTTTACAGTCCCATGTACTGATTATAGTAATGGCAATAACTTGGGTAATAACTAGATGGTAACCATGAACCTACCCCTAAACCTAACCATAACCCATGTAGTAGTTACTTTCTTAGGTAAGTACACTGAAAGGACGCATACTGTGAGATAAAGGGCAACTGTAAAGATCATGCTAACCTACTAAGTAATGAGCTCAAGTGTTACCAAATCCTTCATGTATTCAGAATTGCTAATATTTTGGAACAGTACTCTAAAGTGAAAAGCTTGATAACTTCCTAGTCGTAGTAATGTTGACTAAAGTCGTTGTAAGCTTTTGATGTTTTTAGGGTAAGGTTTTATACATAGTTCCCACATGACGTCACAACATACGGGCATTTGCAGACCCGCGCCATTGCTGCGGGCAAAACATTGGACAAACAAGCAATCCGAGTTGAACAACGAAGTAAAATGAGTCCCGTGCTTATAAAGTGAAAATGGTCATCTCCTGCTGGGTCAATGGATAATAAAATAGTACCCGGAGGTTCAGTTAAAGTGGATTTACACTACACCCGTCATTAGACTCCATGGATGTGAGAAGACTAAGCTTTTGTCCGAACAACGACAAGGAGATTATGGCTGGCGAGGATAAACAGAAAGGACCTACTCACTCAAAACCGCAAGATTTGTTTGACAAAAGCACAATGTTGTGTTTTATTGCGAGTGTAACACAAATATAAGTTAACACATTGCAGTTTGAATAATGTCCTGTATGAACAAAATGACGAGGTATTAAAAACACAAAACAACCTTGTTTCCACTGTTTGATCTCATATCTCCAGCATTTGCAATCTCAGATTATGTCCTAAAGAACCCGCATATAATGTAGTTCACGCTTTACATTAATTTAATTGCACGCGAGTTATTTATTTTTATATTCATGTACCGAACCATGACGCCTGCAAGTACATGCATATCACAGAAAGCACCGGTGACTGTTTCAAGGGGAACATAGGAATTAAGTTGTGCAGGCTATGGGTTTTTAATGGAGACAGATTGACATCATGCTACTCGCTCAGATGACTGAGTTACTTTTCCATTGATTGCACTTGAGCAAACGTCAGCAAACCAACCCCACGTCAATCTGATCGTACGCACTCCAGTGATTTCCAGGGCTTCAAGGAAATACTCACGTGTGTAAAAACTCCTCACCAATACCAGATAATCAAAGCTGCATAATCATTGCTCAGTGCTTCCTTCGTTACTGCATACGGATCCACACCATTTATGAATGAATTTTTCGCATTGTACCTCTCTCTCTGTCTTGTTTTAATAGTCTCTTTATAATATATTTTCACTTTGTCTTTTCATGATTTGCATAACAATATAAACAGAAAAAAATATTTGTTTGTAAAATGACATTCTCTGATAAAACTGTGTAAAAACCTATGGTAAACACAGCGGTTTTGCCCTCGAAGATGGCGTCTCCGGGGAGGTCACGTGATATTAATTCGCCTGTGGAATTATGTGAGTGTATATATATATATATATGTAAGGGCTGTGCAAAAATGAATTGCGATTAATCGCATCCAAAATAAAAGTCTGTGTTTACATAGTATATTTGTGTGTGCTGTATATAATTACTTTGTATATATAAATATACACACATGCATGTATATATTTAAGAAAATGTGTTATTCATATATAAAATATTTATAGTTATTTATTGATATAGATTTATGTATATGTGTATATATATATATATATATATATATCAAAATTCACGCAAATAATTCTTAAATGTATACAGTGAATGCATAGGTATTTATATATACAAAATAATTATATACAGCACACACAAATATTTATGTAAGCACAGACTTTTGTTTAAAATGCGATTAATGTAATTAACTTTTGCACAGCCCTAATATATATATATATATATATATATATATATATATATATATATAATCAAAATAAATTCTTAAAGGGGTGCTATTATACTTTCCCACTTTTAAAATTTTACGTTTGTGTGTTTGCATGGAAAAAAACTGCATGTTTACAAAGCTCAAAGTCCACTCATTTCCAATGATTTGTTTGGACTACAATGCGATTTTTACGGATCTTATGAAGTCACAATGTTCCTCGTTTAAAAAAAACTGCGGCCTACGGAACTGGCAGAAAAAAAGGCCAGTTTGAGCTGCTGCTATGTCAAAGAGATGCTGGTTTTTCCACCCTTTTTCAAAGCATTTTTTTTTACCTTTCCATGGCCTCTAATGCTAAATTTTCAGCCCCGACGTGTATCTCTGCGCTGCACATTTTGCAGAGAACAGCTTGTTTTCTGTTGCTTCTGTTGAGCTCCTTATGCCGAGTTCAGACTGCACGAATTTTCAGCCATGACTTTGGCTCGACCAACAGGTTTTGAGAAATCGCAGACAAATGCCGAAATCACTGGCTAACCGGCGTTCGTTCATGTGAGTGACAATCACGCAGTGTGAATGAGCAAAGACGCAATCTGAGACAATCGCCGACGGTCGCCGACGGCGGTGATATATTTGGCATGCTAAATATCTGGACCTGTCGACGATTTAAAATCCTGCTGTGTGAAAAGTGTTATGACTGAAAACTACCTCGGCGATTACCGACAGCCAATAAAAATAGCAGTGATACAGAGCCAGCAGTGGGTTCGGGGGAGAGTTAGAAGGAGAAAAAGGTGTATTCTCTGTCTATTTGGACCTACAAGAAATGGAGGAAAAATTTTGAAATTTGGCAGGAGCACTCGTGATCTGTGTGCCGTTTCATCTGAGCTGGACCACAACCGGTTAAAAGAAAAGAAAGTCTCACGTGAGAACTCTGGTCTTGCACGTGTGATGTCGCGTTGTTTCCTTGTTCACATCTCGATGTGTGTTTGTTGTGAAACGTAGTTTGCGCACAGAGTGCTGAGACATAGTTGTCACGATTTTTCCTATAAGTCATATAGTGTGAAACCATCTGTCGCGATGCCATCGTGCAGTGTGAACACAGCAGCGACTGAATGCTGGCCAAGATAATCATGCAGTGTGAAAAGAACAGTGACCCGACTACTTTAAAAATCGTGCTGTATGAAACTCGGCATTAAGAAAAATCAACCATGGTTTTGTGATTGATTACTGTTTGCATTACCTTAGTTTTCCGACAAATATCACGATTAAATGGTGGATAACATCGTATCAGTAACGTATAAGAAAATTACAAAAAATCATACCAATCCGAAATGTCCTGTGAAATCCATATTTGCGAAGTTTGTGCATGAAATCCATTCTGAGCAATTCGCTTGCTCGTTAACATTGTCAGGATCTGAATCAGAAGAACTTGCGGTTATGGAAGGGCGGGACATTTCCTGAACATGCGCTAAGCTCTGCCAATCATAACACAATGGGCCAGCTTAACCAGCTCGTTCAGTTATTCGTATTTCGGAAGGAGGGGCTTCTTAGAAATCGGAAATCAGACTTAGGAGAGAGGTCAAAATCGAAGACTTTGTAAAAGATAATAATACGACCCCTTTAAAACAAGAAATATATATATATATATATATATATATATATATATATATATATATACCAATGGGCTCAAATGAATAAACTTCATTCAAAGGCAAAACAAGATTATTTTAAGCAAAACAGTGTCATTTTCTCCTCAAGTAAATGTATTTGATTTAAGAATGTTTAGATATTGGTACTGGAAAACCGTTCAATATTTGTGATTTACAGGTTTGGCTTTTCTTTTGACTCTTTTGCTATTATAAATGTTTACTCATCAGTAGTTGCTTTGTTTTCATGTGTTTTCCTTTGGTTAGAGCAACCACATCCTCAATTTGTAACACGTGAACTCTGAACTTCCAGCCTGCTCCATTATCACAGATGATACAACCAATTACGGCCTTATTGCTTTAAAAGGAAAGTATCAATGAAACTGAGGTCGTATAGAGGCCAATGCCTTAAAAGGGATCTGAAGCGAGATGTATGTGTTGAACAAATAAAGGCAAGACCTTTGTATCTAAATATATCTGAAACTTGTAGAAAGGTTTCAAAAGGCTTACTTAGTCTCACCCGATTCAGTGTGTTGTTGATAACAACAGCCAAACAAAGCAGTATTTAATTTGTGCTTTAATTTTAGCTTTAACCTTAACATGATTTCCGTCAGTAACAAAAGCATTTTAAAGCAGGTGTTAATGATATCAACTAAAGAATACAAAGAAATATGAAAATAAATATGAAGCTGTCTTAGAAGAAAGCTTTCTTCTCTGTCTTTCTCTTTGGCCATTGGCTTGTGCTTTCAAAAAAAACGTCCATGTTGCCTCAGCCCTTAATTAATGCAGTGTTGTGCAAGTCCTAGAGGCCTTTTCGTAAATGAAAAGCAAAGGTATGTTATCAACATCTCACTGTGTCATGGGACTGAAATATTCATACCACAGGCATGCTCCAATCTGTATCTGAGTCGATGTCACTGCCCAGCTCAGTATTGCTGTCAGAGTAGTCCATTACGGCTGTCGCATATGATTGGAGATCCTGGCACATTTGGGCCATGCTCTCCTTTGGCTCTACAGCACTAGAGATAAGACGCAGGCCAATACAGATGGGTCAATGCTGCTCTCAAGTCAGGGGAGAGATGATCACTGCTGCTTCTCTCCAAGTAATAAAATATATTGGTAAATTGACAAGTATTGCTATTAAACTAAAGGTTAATAATGTCAATAAAAAAACACTACGGGTGCTTTCACATCTGCCTCATTTACTTTGGTTGAATCGCACTAGAGTTTGTTTTCCCCTTGGTGTGGTCAGGTGTGAAGGCAGCAAGTTGCACTCGGGTGCGCACCAATAGTGGACCAAACAGCGTTCGAAGAGGTCTCGGGGTGCTTTCACATCTGTAGTTCGGTTCATTTGGTTCGAAACAAGGGTGAAAAATTATACTCTGTAGCATTTTTCAGGGGGTTTTGGTTTCACACCACACTGATTGCTCTGGTCCGAATCAGTTGATAAGTTGATGAAACGAACCAAAATATAGTCACAGTGACAACATTTCTTCGCCCTGGCCAGATATGTCTGAACATATACCATAACTGCACTTCGATTGGTCAGAATTAACAGGGAAAATTCCAAAAAGAACTCTTGGAAGTAAACAAAGACAATTCTGCTGACATATGCAGAGAATTCACTCACAATGCGTGTTCAGAATCAGCTAGAGCTTCATACTTTCGCAAATCCCCTCATAAACAAGAGTTTCAGTGAGAGTGCAGAACGCGGTAAATCAGTCATGGCTTAAAGGGAGCGCTATTTGGCTATATAAATAATCATTTTGTTTTACTACGGCAGCTGGTTTAGTCCAGAAATGCACAGTAATTTGGCAGTTGGGTCTGTTCGAGGTCGGATCATGTTCTCACCACAAACGAACCGCTCCAGAATTCGTTTGAAAGCGTACCGAGCACTTGTTTGGTCTGCTTTTGGTGCACACCTGAGTGCGATTGCTGCCTTCACACCTGCCCAAACGAACCGCACCAAGAGGGAAAACAAACTCTAGTCCGATTCAACGGAACTAAATGGGGCAGGAGTGAGAAGCACCCTCGGTATGCTTTGGAAACAAACTCTGGAGCAGTTCGTTTGTCAGTGAGAACTCAGATCCGACCTCGAACAGACCCAACTGCCAAAGAACTGTAACCTGACTCCGCCAGATGGATTTGCTCCATATCCATCTGGAAACCTTCCGTTGAAGTAGTTTTGGTAAGGGGCGAAATACTGGTTAGCTGATTGGCCTATGTTGGTGATAGACGGGCCAAATCAACCAATCAGATCAACGAAGCACATGACGTACTGAACTTGCTGCTACAGGTAAACCTCGTTAGCTCAGCAAATAAGCAACATGTCGGCAAAGGATATTTGCCGTTTATGTAACTACAATTTGCGAATAAAAGGCACCATTTCAGCTGCCCGGTCCATATTTCACAAGAAGGATGCAAGAGAAAAAGCATTAGCGAGCGGCTAAAAGAATTAGGACTACCGCTGTCTGAAAATGTTTCTAGATCGCGTTGCTTCCGCTCTCGATCGCGTCACACCTCAACCCGCCTCAAAGCCAACGCTGATTGGACGTTCGTTTGGTGAACTGCTCCCAAATTTTCTTTAACGGAAAGTATCCAGACTGATCTGCGAGTGAAACCTTGAAAGCTCGCGAGATCAGGATGGTCTCGCGAGGCTAAAAGAACTGTAGATTGTCAATAGCGCTCCCTTTAAGCCATGACTGACTTACGCGTTCTGCACTCACTGAAACTCTCCTCATAAACCCTGAAGCTGTCCGCACTGCACAGTGAACCTCTTATTTATATCACGTCAATACATAGTTCCCACAGGCGGAATTAATGTCACGTGACCTCCCCGGAGACGCCATCTTTGAGGGCAAAACCGCTGTGTTTACCATAGGTGTTTACAAAGTTTTATCAGAGAATGTCGTTTTACAAACAAATATTTTTTTCTGTTTATATTGTTATGCAAATCATGAAAAGACAAAGTGAAATAGATTATAAAGAGACTATTAAAACAAGACAGAGAGAGGTACAATGCGAAAATTTCATTCATAAATGGTGTGGATCCGTATGCAGTAACGAAGGAAGCACTGAGCAATGATTATGCAGCTTTGATTATCTGGTATTGGTGAGGAGTTTTTACACATGTGAGCATTTCCGAGCCTGGAAATCACTGGAGGCGTACGATCAGATTGACGTGGGGTTGGTTTGGTGACGTTTGCTCAAGTGCAATCAATGGAAAAGTAACTTAACTTAGTCATCATAGCGAAGTAGCATGATGCTAATCTGTCTATTAAAAAGCCATAGCCTGCACAACTTAATTCCTATGTTCCCCTTAAAACAGTCACCGGTGCTTTCTGTAATATGCATGTACTTGCGGGCGTCATGGTTCGGTGCATGAATATAAAAATAAATAACTTGCGTGCAATTTAATTAATGTAATGCGGAACTACATTATATGCGGGTTCTTTAGGGACATAATCTGAGATTGCAAATGCTGGGATATGAGATCAAACAGTGGAAACAATGTTTTGTATGTTTTTAATACCTCGTCATTTTGTTCATACAGGACATTATTCAAACTGCAATGTGTTAACTTATATTTGTTTACACTCGCAATAAAACACAACATTGTGCTTTTGTCAAACAAATTCTTGCGTGTTTTGAGTGAGTTTCTTTCCTGTTTATCCTCGCCAGCCATAATCTCCGTCGTTGTTCGGACAAAAGCTTAGTCTTCTCACATCCATGGAGTCTAATGACGGGTATAGTGTAAAATCCCGATTTAACTGAACCTCCGGCACGATTTTATCATCCATTGACCCAGCAGGAGATGACCATTTTCACTTTATAGCACGAAACTCATTTCACTTCGTTCAACTCGTATTGCTTCTTCTAATGTTTTGCCCTCAGCAATGGCGCCGGGTCGGCAAATGCCCGTATGTTGTGACGTCATGTGGGAACTATGTATTGTTGTTTATGCAGGGGATTTGCGAGTAGGATAAAGACTCTGTGCTGAATTTGCTCCTCTTTGTTTACTTCCAGGAATTCTGTTTGGAATTTTGGAATTCTGTTCTGTTTGGAATTCTGACCAATCGAAGTGCAGTTATAGAAATATGTTCAAGACATATCTGGCCAATGAGTAATGTGTATGTTGTCACTTGACTATATTTTGGTTTGTTTCATCAACTCATCAACTGATTCGGTAACAGTCTCAGTCCAAGAAGTCACATAACTGACGTCTCTTGACCATACGTCAATATCCGCCTTTTCAGGCCCCCCCTCAATGTCGGTTAGATGACAATCCTGGGACGTAATACAACTGACGCTTTGCCTTTAACGTCAGTTAGGTGACAGGGTAGGTTTCAGGTCTGCGGGTAAGAGTCAGGATCCAGGTAACGCCATCTAACTGACGTTTAGGGGGGGCCTGAAGGGCGGATGTTGGGCGTATGGTCGAAAGGCGTCCCAAGGCGTCAGGTTGTGTGACGTCTCGGGATGGATCAGTGATGTCTGTGAAAACGAACCAAAACCCCTGAAAAATGCTACCGAGTGTGATTTTTGCGGCTTGGTACGACCAAATTTTAACCAAACTACAGATGTGAAAGAGCACCCTAAGTTTGAAAATACATAACTGAAATGAAGTGATCGCACTTTAGCCTAGTAGGCAATATAACAGGTGAAAGACTTGGCATCGACTTGCCTTGAATGATCGAGAGACCTATTGATAGGCTGGAATGCACTATATGACAGTTTAAAACACTAAACAACTAATGATCACACACTACCAGACTTTCAGGTTGTTCAGAACATGGCAAGCTCACACAGAAGCGTGCTGTTTATTTATTGTAGACACATGACAAATGAAACCTGCATGCATTTTTAAAACTGGACAGAATTGTAGTCTAAAAAGCTAAATAAAATCTGTGCCATCATACACTATGCTGGAGTTCTATGAAATCTGTCAACTCCAACTAACTGAAACCTGCAGTCTGACCTTTGGGATACTAGCTTCAGTCAACTCGTCATGTGAAGTCTGGGCAAAAGTCACGTTGGCTTGAAGACAAGAAAAAAATCCAGCCAGAACAACCACCCACAGTCAATGAGTCAGCAAGGTTTGCATGCCAAAAATATAAACAGTCTACTTTTCTATCTTTCATATCTTTATATTTCTTTTTTCTTTGTCCTAAACAGCCCAAGTGGACACCCCGTTTTATGAGGAGTGGTGGTTTCTCATCGTGTTGGCGTTGTGCGGTCTGATTCTGCTGTTGCTGTTGGTTTTTGGTCTGGTCTTGCACGGACAGAACAGGAAGTACAAGAGCTGTGGAACAGGTGACCTAAAACAAACCTCTTCAGCCTTCTCACGACACATCCATCCATCCATCCGCCCTCACATAATCATTATGTGCTGTAAATCCGCATGCATATTCACCCAGATAAACACGTCCGCCCACTCAGACTCCCACTCCGTCCAGCAAACAGTGATTCAAATTTGACCCAGGTGCTGTTTTTGCTGTGATGATGATATGCTGACTGCTGTAGGTAAAGCTGTGTCCACGGTGGAGGAGACGGTCACACTGGACAATGGAGGCTTCACGGCTCTAGAGCTCAACAGCAGGCCCATTCATGTCAAGAGTGTCTTCCTGAGGAAAAATGGCACCAGGTACTGTAAAGATCACAGCTTCCATTTGTATCTGTCTGATAAATCTGAGGGGGCAAATTCACTGAGACTAGAGAGTGTATTTCAGCATTAAAACCTGTTTAACCAGTTGATAAATTAGGTCCCTCTCATTGTTTCCCCCAGTCCAAACATGCCTACATTCTAGTTAGGCTAGTTTGCAGATTTAATAAAATTTTCCACTGTATTTTATTAAATGGTGGAGAACAGTTATAAATACATCTACAAGCCTGTAACGGTCTTTAACTTTGAAAAACATGGCTTTGGACCAACCCTTTTCTAATATGTGTGGGTGGGGCGAGGGTCTTCTACAAATATAATGGTCCTTTTTATGTAACAGAGTTTAAAGGGTACATATCATGCTTTTAAATCATTCATTTTTACTTATAAATCATACATTTGTGGTCTATATAAAGCATAACTGCAATGCTTGGGTCTGAATTCCTCATTATTATAAGCTCCACAGGCCCCTTTTCTACCCCTTTTCTGATGTGCTTCTGTGAGCAAGTCAGTTTCAATGCGGCCCCTTTAAATAAAAAGGCGTACCATCTTAACCCCCCTACTCTCCAGGTCACTGAGCTCACGGTGAGCTCAACTCTCACTCTGTTGGCCATTATTGTAGTTTGATAAGAGATACAATTACTATAGCTTCAAAGAACATTTTTATTCACACGTTAACAAAATGTCAACAACGGAAGACTTGTCCACCAAGCCTTACATATTCGAAGCCAGAGCGAGCGATTTGAAAAAGATGACGACGACGAACCGTCTTCATATGGGAGGCAGGTAACGTTATGTAAGTTAACTATGTTGTGTTATTAGTGAAAGTCGACTATTTCTCTTGTTAAAACAAGCACACTGACAAGATAAATGACTGCGGTCTGATCTTACCACTAAAAATCTGTATTGATAATAAAATGATAACTTACGTTTAGAAAGCATCAGGAAACACAGCAGCTAAATGATAGAAGGAATTTACCCGATTGGCAAACCCTTCTGTATACTGGCTGAGGTTGTTGAAGTGGGGATCCTTGAAGTGCTTCAGGTCACTACATCCAACAACCGAACATTTTGACTAGCCCTCTCATAACTTCTGCATGATTGAGCTTGGACTACAAAATTGGAGCGAGAAATAATAATGGCGGATTGCTCGTAGTGTTGGACCGGTAGTCGATGTCCTTATTTGTCGATTCCGCTGCAAATACGGTGACGTACTTGCTAAAAAACGTCATAGACAACAGAAAAATCTGAACAGGTTGAAAAATATGACCAAAACAGAATATAAAGATATAAACGAAGCACCTGAAGAGAATAATTTCATCTTTTCTGTACTTATAAACACTCCAAATCTACATCAAAATGCATTTAAGGGCTAAAAAAGTGGATTTTGCATGATATGTCCCCTTTAAGGGACTTATGAAACAGAGAGATATAGGGCCCTATTTTAATGATCTGAAACCCAGAGTATAAGCATGAAGCGCAAGTAACTTTGTGGGCGGGTCTTGGGCGCTGTTGCTATTTACGCGGAGAATTTTCCGGCGGGAAAAATGACTCTTGCGCCCGACACAAGTTTAAAAGGGGTTGGTTTAAATTAGCTTCATTATTCATAGGTGTGGTGTAACGGGAAACAAGTAAGAGCGTCAATGGCTCAATTCTATTTTAACGGCGCATTTACCAGGCACACTTCACAATCGGTTCACAGCCGAGGAGATTGATGTTCTTGTCATGGCCGTCAAAGAAAGAGAAGATACATTGGGAATGGGACAAACCCATCCAAATTAGCTTCGGTTAAACATGTATATGATCATTTGGGTAAATGTGTAAGCTTTATGCCTATTTTTCCCATCGTCATGGACACAACAATGATTTCCCTTGTGTTTTAATATTTTTCCTTATAATAATGTATAATTTGCAAAAAGTAAAATGCATCTGTGTAGCTGAGAGAATCATCTACAGTCTATGCACGTTGTTCACACTCTTAAAATAGCATCTGAATGTATGCGCAATGTGCCACTGACTTTAGACTAGGTTTTTCTGGTCAGTGGCGCAATTGTTTTCTGGAACTGCAAAAAACTAGGAAATTTTTGCACTGAAACACACTTCCTTTTTGCACTGACCCACACCCGCAAGTTCATTTCCTAGTTTACCGACGTACATCTGTGGAGGGAAAAGCCCGCTTTGCGTGGGTGCAAAATAGGAATGATAAATGCGTCAGTGTACAAAGTCAATTGCGCCGAGTGCAAGATAGGGCCCATAATGGTAAAAATAAATATTTCCCAAAAAAGGGTAACACTTTACAATAAGGTTCATTAGTTAACATTAGTTAATGTATTTACTAACATGAACTAACCATGAGCAATACATTTGTTACTGCATTTGCTCATCTTTGTTAATGTTAGTTCATGAAAATACAGCTGTTCATTGTTTGTTCATGTTAGTTCATGGTGCATTAACTAATGTTAACAAGATTTTAATCAAGTATTAGTAAATGTTGAAAAAACACATGAACAAAGATTAACAAATGCTGTATATGTGCTATTCATTATTAGTTCATATTACCTAATGTAGTTAACTAATGTTAACTAACGAACCTTATTGTAAAGTGTTACCAAAAAAGATAGATTGATAACAAATAATAATTCTTCGCCCAAGAAATGCAGCTCTTCAGCAATGTTTAAAAATCAAAGTTTACTCACCCTCATGGCACTCCAAACCTGTATGACTTTCTTTCTGCTGTGGAACATAAAATGATATATTTCGAGTAATGTTTGAGTGTTTGTATGGGTTTTTTTGTTTTGTTTCTGCTAATTTACAATGGAAGTCAATGGTCAACAAAACCATTACCAACATTCTCCAACATATTCTCCAGAAGTAAGTAAGTCATACAGCTTTGGAACAACACAAGGGTAAGTAAATAATAAGAGAAGTTTTATTTTCGTGTGAAATAATATGGAATGTTAGCCTGACTTCGTCATACTCATATTCTATTGAGAATATGAGTCTGATATCGACTCCATTAAGCTTTGATTATGAGGCGTGTTCGTAACCGAACCAGGAAAAAACAACAACTCTGCACTCAATTGGATAGTCAGTAGACCTACAACCAATCAGAGCAACGCAGTAAGTCAACTCCTTTGCATAGCGCAGTTTTCAACTACAGAACTTACTTATTTTAGAAGTTAAATAACGAGTGTTGCTTCTTTTACTTACTTCTCCATGAGTGCGACCAAAGCAGAAACCACAACAACCATAGGCTTTCATTATGTCCCATCTTCTTCATGACCATCGGAGCCAGCTGATAAGTTACACTTTTCCTGAATCATGTGGGAAGGACGCCAAAATATCTTTCCGAATCGACAAATGCCTTGATTGCAGTTCTCTGTTTGTCTATTAAAATTAATGCGCTGTCGATTTATTTTACAACAGACGCGACAGCGGAACGTTGATAACGTGATGATTACTTGCAGATCAATCTGTCCATCATCGTATAAAGCCCGCCCTGGCAATTTGATTGGCGTGAACATTGTTTGCCTGATCATAATTACTCCTCAATGGATCGAGTCCAGACTGAACTTCCTGTCCAAAAAATGTTGTGGGCGGAGTTCGGGCTGGCATCCAGGCTAATGGAATGTCGTAAAAGTGAAAAAGTGCAATATTATCACACGGTCACACGGATTCAACACATTGACCCACAGAAAACAACGTTTGTTTCATCTACACAGGGTGCGACTAAGCGACTGTTACAAATCCATTTGTCCTTCTGTCAGAAGTAGCGCAGGTGTGTTGTGTACATCAGAAAAGAATGGGATTGTGCATACAGAATCAGTATCAGTAGTACAATGGTTCTTTTGTCTCATTCCGCCACTCGATTCCTGTGTAAACACGGTGTTAGTTGCGTCAAGGGACACGGAGGTTGGCAAACAAATTTTTAAGCGCTTTCTTTTCTCTCTTCAAGCAGGTCCCCTCCCCGACCCAATCCAGCTGGACTGCGCTCATTCAGACGAAGACATCTGTAGCAACTACAACGGTGTGGTTTCCACAGAGAGCACCGCACTGACAGAGGGGCCTGCAGAGATGTCCGAGTCTGAGGTGGAGTGATGCTTATTCACTGTAATGGTGTTTCTCTTGACTGGATGAGCGACATAATCTTCTGTCGTATTTTGTTCAATCAGGCCACGGACAGCGAGTGCGAAGAGGAGCCCATCAAACACTCGTTTGTGAATCACTACATGAGTGACCCAGTCGTACTTCAACTCGTGGAAGCGGCAGCAGAAGGGGCTCAAGCAGACGCTGGCCTGTTCCTACGAGGAGTGTGCCAGCGGGGACACTGAGTCCTACTATCAGACAGTGGTCACACAGCACAGCGTGGGCGGGGTCTACACCCTGCTGGCCAGCCCGCGCCAGGCTCACGAACTCCCGTCACAGGCTTCTCCTCGTTCGTGTGACGCACAGAAGGACTCGGTTTGTGGCTCCGGACAACATAGCTGCAGAGGAAATTCTCTGATTTCGCACAGTACTATCACCACAAGCACTACAAGAGACACATCACATGTGAACGGCTCAACGAGTTGCTGGATTCTGAATGTACTCGATTAGTGATCGTGATTATCATTAAGGGAAGAAGAAGAAAAAGATTTTTATATGCCAATACCGAAGAGTTACTGTTACTGTGTGTGTCCCTCCTGTTTGCAGCCTTGGATGTGAAAGATGCATAAATGTCTGTGGGTTTTATCCGAAAAAGCCTGTAGATGTGACGGAGACATTCCCGCTCTAGTGAACGGCACATATTCACACGTAACATTACCACATTGAGAAGAACAAACGGAAAAAGCTAAGTGAAAAACACGCTGTAATTACTGTATACTCTTGTCTGAATAATCTCATCTCACCGTCAGGGTCGCTATATATACATGTTGCACTCGAGACCGTAAAGGTCATGAAATGTAAATCTTCTCAATTGATTTGATTCGCGTTCACGCTGCCTGGATAATGAAGCACGGATGATTCCAGTATATCTCTCTATAGACTCACCAGCAAGAAACGTACGGAGGCTGTTAGAAGAAGCCAGACAGCTCTGGTTCCCTGCCTCCGTGTGATCAGACGGTGAGACAGTGCCAGATGTGTTGTGATTTGTGCCATTGCTCATTCTCGCACATATCAAACATCGAGTTTGCAGTTTTTTCTTTTACTTTTCTTGTTTTGTTCCTGTCTGTTTGGCCTCGCTTAGGAACTGCAAACACTCACTTGAAATTATTTAATGAATGAATGTAGGAATTGTATGTGAGGAGATGAGTATGCAGTTGCTTTATACATAACGTTCTGCACTTTTGAGCCATAAATACTTCAGTTTCCTTCTTTTCTTCAGTATGATCGAATCTTTGATTTCTTTTTTTTACAGGCTTGTGAAAAGTGTAATTTTACAGGTGCGATTTTAGAATTAATTTGTATGGATTTGGTTGTTCGCTGTAGTGTTCTTCAGAAGTGACGTACAGTAGTTCTGTTGTATTTTCATAAGTATGAATTTTTGCAGTTCTTGAAAATGCCAACACAACAAATACAGTAATCAAACAAGAGTGTACTGTTATGGAAATGTTTGTTTCAGTCCCACCCAGTGTTTTAGCACAAGTGTATGTCATGGACTTTCATGAAGTAAAGATTTTTTTTTATGATAAATTAAATGCTTGTTGTTTACTTTAATGCCTGCTACTACAGATATGTCTTCGTGATATTACTTCAACATGTTCCCAATACTAAATCATAACCGTTAAAGTGGGTATAAAAAGTAAGTTGCGATTCTTTCTTTCCTATTGTGACATACACTCACCGGCCACTTTATTAGGTACACCTGTCCAACTGCTCGTTAACACTTAATTTCTAAGCAGCCAATCACATGGCGGCAACTCAGTGCATTTAGGCATGTAGACATGGTCAAGACAATCTCCTGCAGTTCAAACCGAGCATCAGTATGGGGAAGAAAGGTGATTTGAGTGACTTTGAACGTGGCATGATTGTTGGTGCCAGAAGGGCTGGTCTGAGTATTTCAGAAACTGCTAATCTACTGGGATTTTCATGCACAACCATCTCTAGGGTTTACAGAGAATGGTCCGAAAAGAAAAAACATCCAGTGAGCGGCAGTTCTGTGGCGGAAATGCCTTGTTGATGCCAGAGGTCAGAGGAGAATGGCCAGACTGGTTCGAGCTGA